>JAAVTZ010000574.1:0-12607 GCA_014898835.1 Fusarium lateritium
TGTTCAAAGCGTCCTGGATCTGTGCGTTGATGGTCTTTTGGGCAGCGCGCGAAATGACGGGGCCGACCATAGTATCCTTCTCAAGAGGGTTGCCGAGCTTATAGCTATGCAAGAGTTAGCACGACTACTCTACCCCAATTCACGGACATTATGATGGAGAAAAGGTACGTACGTTTTGAGCTCCTCCTTAAGCTCGTGGACAAAAGCATCGTAAACATCGGCGTGCACGTAAACGCGCTCGATAGCACAGCAGCTCTGGCCTGAATTGAAGACAGCACCATCAACCAGCTGAGCCGCAACATATTTCAAATCGGCATCGGGTCGGACGTAGGCGGGATCGTTACCTCCAAGCTCCAAGTTCACCGGGATAGTGCGACCGCTGACGGCCTCACGGATGGCCAAGCCACCGACCGTGGAACCGGTGAAACTGATGAGACCGAGCTCGGGGAGCTTGACCAAGTCCTTGAGGGCTTGTGGGTTGCCGGATTGAACGACTTGAAGGACATCCTTGGGAAGTCCTGCCTTGTTGAAAATATCGACGAGGTGCTCGGCGATGAGTGGCGTTTGGGGTGAGGGCTTCAGGATGACCGAGTTTCCGGCCAGTAGCGCGGGAATGAGGGCGTTGACGATGATGAGATAAGGGAACTGTCACATGCAAATATTAGATAGAGGACTCAGCTAAAAGCATAAAAAAAGCGGTTACTTACGTTCCAAGCAAAGACAATAAGCGTAGGTCCAACGGGGATCTTCTTAATCTCCCTACGAAAGCCCTTCTCCGGCCGTCCAGGCAAACTCGTCAATGCTTCTTCAGCGATATCAAGGAGATAATCAGCTCGCTTTTGCATCGTCTCAATCTCCTTGTGGCTTGCAGCAACGGGACGTCCCATATGCTCAGCGAGTTCACGACCAAGTTCGAACTTGCGCTCCTGGATACCAGCAAGGCCCTTTTCGACAATTGCACGGCGTTCAGCAAATGGCATCTTTCGAAATGATTGGAAAGCCGCCTCTGAGCGTCGGGAAATCTCCTGCACTTCAGCGGGAGATGTCTCTGGACGCTCGCAGACGACCTTGTTTGTGGAGGGGGAGATGGTCTTGATAGTGGACGCCATTGTGGAAAAGGAATATGATACGGAAATTAATTGAAGAAGCAAGGACAAGGAGTGTTTGGGATTTAGACTGGGATGTCTTGTGTTAAAGGTATTAATATTCTTTCTTGACAAGTTCTCCAGGATTGCCCTTCTCTTAATTACCACCCCGACGTTCCATTCCTGCGCATTTAGTTCATGATGGAATAAAGTTGGAGTCACTCTGTTGGAGACGGCGGAATCGATCATGATTGGCGCGCTGCATTCGCGGTCTCACCAAACACTCCAAACCACTGGATTGCCGCCACGAGATAGCCCGCGTTACAATTCTCGCGCGTACCATTCCGCGATCAACCCCTCCTACCCCGCGTAAAGTAGACCCTTACGACCCCTCGGTGATGTCAATAGTTCCTTTGGTGGAGATCAGCGGTAGCTGTGTAAGAGGGTTCATCTGAGAACCCTGCCTAATGATAGTCAAGTCCGCGCTCTAAACAGTGGAACCGGGGGCTAGAAGTTGGAGAAGTGATCCACATGACTTGACGAGTGGACGAGAGCCGCTTGGATGGCGGAACATGGGGAGACTCATCGGTTTCCATGAAGTTCGCGTTTATCTGTTGACTTGACCGGGCTAGGTAATATAAATAATGTCTTGATCATCCTGTATCACCACCACTGGTATCCTCGCATCACCCATTACTCTCCCCAGTTTCTCCCTTCAATCCAAAGTTTACACATTACCTATCACAATGGTCGGACGACTTTCTGGAAAGAACTCTATCATCACCGGCGCAGCTGGGTACGTTCTTATCCTTCTCCCATGGAACTTCTGATAGGATTAAAAATTGCTAACTCTTCTACTAGCGGCGTCGGACTTGAGTCCACCATCCTCTTCCTCCAGCAAGGTGCTTCCGTCTTGATGACCGACGTCAACGATGCCGCTCTCCAAAAAGCTCTTGCCAAGGTAAAGAGTGTCGTTCCTAACCATGAGGGTAAGGTTGAGACAAAGGTTGTCGATGTCTCCAAGGAAGACCAGGTCGAGGCGGCCGTTGCGCACGTTGACTCTTGGGGTGGCGTTGACGTGATGTTCAACAACGCTGGTATTATGCACCCCAAGGATGGAGACTCAGAAGAATGCCCTGATAACATCTGGGACTTGACCATGAACATAAACGTCAAGGGTGTGTGGTATGGATCTAAGCATGCTGTGCGATCTTTGAGGAAGCATGGCAAGACCAAGGGTAGTATCATCAACACTGCCAGTATGGTTGCTATCGTCGGCTCTGCTACACCTCAGGTTGCGTATACTGCTAGCAAGGGCGCTGTTCTGGCTTATACCCGTGAGATGGCTGTTGTTCATGCCCGCGAAGGTAGGTCCACGTTCATATAGCCTTTCAGGAACGGACTAACAATCTTGTGTCACAGGGTTCCGATTCAACTCTCTCTGCCCTGCACCTCTCAAGTAAGTCACCACCCCACATTCGTGTTCAATATTATCTGACCTGTTATCTTTCGCAGCACTCCCATGCTTCAAGAGTTCCTCGGCGACGATAAGCTCAAACGTTTCCGTCGTGAGGTCCACTTCCCCAGTGGCAGATTCGGCGAGGCTATTGAGCAGGCTCAGGCCGCTCTGTTCCTCGCTAGCGATGAGAGTAGTTTCGTCAACGCGCATGACTTTGTTGTCGATGGTGGACTGACCAAAGCGTATGTGACGCCCGAGGGTCCTGCTCCTCAGCCTCCCAAGAACCAGGGACATTAGACGTCGACAGATTGGGACATATGAGTAGAAATACGATAATAAAGATTTTCAAAGACCACTTTTTAGACCACTTTCAGGCAAATGATATCCATATCTCGTGTTCATACATAATCTTGGAAATATTCCACGGGCTCTGGTCCTCGCGCGGTCGTTCCCAACTCTTTTCCAGTAACGCCAATGTTGATGATATATTACCCAAGCCAATTGTGACAAACATTGTGTTTAAACGTTGTCGAAGTATGTTTCGTCGTTCATCATCAGGCGTACATACTCCAATAATCGCTAGAGCCCAGCACATACTGGTGTTGATGCGCGCTGACGCGGGAAGTTGTTCGAGGTAGAGAAAAGCGCTCGATAACACGTTCTCAATGCTGACCTGCTGGGTAATTTGCGTCGCGTCTCCCACCCCTAGAGACGTCAATAGATACAGGTGTACTGCCTGCTGGAAGATGTAGCCGCATATAGTGACCTCTGAGTTCGCTGAAGGTGAGGGATAGAATGAACCAATGCTGGCTTGCAATTGGCAAAAATTGAGAAAGTCATCGGGTGCCGGGAACGATGGTTGCGCGTTTGCTGAGAGTCTCCGACGGCCAAAGTCGAAGATGTGAGGGATAAGAAGTAGTAGCGAGAGCCAGCAGCCGCAAAGATGTCCGACATAACCGTTCTCGACTAGTAGCTGGGCTTCATATTCCAACTCAGGAGCGAGGAACATCTCCGCTGTCGCTGATGGCTCCATTGAGATCATACTGATGATTGCTGTGTAGACGTAGTACTCGGTAACGAAGGCCCGCAGCTCATCTGGAAGCACTTGCCGGTGCTTAGAGACGAGATCAACAACAAGGGGTCCAACGGCTTGAAGGTGGTCAAATACAACGCCGTTGGTATCACCCTTTGCGGTCTGTGATCAGGTTAGTTATCTCGCGCCCATCCTCAATGGGAAGACACTCATACCTCAGTAAAGCACATGATAAGGGCACCAATCGTGACCCAGAGTGGACTTGATTCGTTGCCAGCTAGGTAATCGTTGACCGCCTTGCGAAACTGGCGGATGGACTTTGTGTAGTACGTCTGAGCGATAGCACTGGTCCGGTCTTGACCGTCAAGAACGGCACGATGAGAGGCACTTTGGGATAAGATAAGCTCTAGAACCACAGGATTGGCGAAAGAGAGGGGTATAAGCTGAACAATGAATGGGTTTTCGGTCGTTGATCCATTACCCATGCTTAAGGCTGTGCGACCAAGGTAGTGGCTCATGAGCTCAAAAGACTGGGCGTCTAGACCGGGCATAATAGAGGGGACACAAGGAACAGAGCCGAACTGTTGATTGGATGCGACTTGGTTAAAGTTGAACTGAGAGAGCGTGGCAAGTGCGTTGCTGGTGGCTTCTAGAGCATCTTCAACTGTCTCAGCCGCGTCTACTTCAACCCCTGTAACATCTTGCATGACATCTTCAAGGCATTCTGCGATCGCGGTAGCTGCATCTGTAGTGAGAACCGGAGGCAAAGACTTTTCGGGTGAATGATCAGTGCTGCTTTCGCGACGCTCCAAGGGTGGCGACTCTGTCGACGTCTCGTCATTGCCCATCTCAATGCCAAGCTCTGGTGAATTGGTCAAGGATTGTCGTCCATCTCTTTCCGGGGATGGACCTGATAGCGCGACTTCAATTGTGTCATTACTGTTGTGAGGCTGCTGCGCGGATGGCGGAGACTCATCTTGAGTCGTGGGCCATTTGCAAGAAAGTTTATTCCGGAGGCACGCGGTGCAAATTGGCCGTGACTCATCGCATTTCTTCTTGCGGTTTCGACAGGTGAAGCAGCCTGTCTTCACTCTCAGGATTGGCTTTCGCCGACGCACTTGTTGTCGCATTGCTCTGGATGTAAATCAAGTCCCACCATAAGTCGTTTGACAGGGTAGTTAAGTTGAGAGAGTAGTGGGGAAAGGCCTGAAACCTTGTGAGGGCTGTCACGTGCGGCCCTTACCAGGTTCAGTGAGCTTGACATGACTTGCAAGTGCTGGATGGCTTGGCCACATTCTTTTAAGCGTCGTATAATCGGCTTTTGTCAGTTAATATATTAAAAAGCATGTTTTTTCGGCTCATGTCGATATCTACGAACCTGAGCTGGAGGGGGGCTTGTCCAAATGTGGAGGAATACCAGCTCATCATCCCGACGGGCGGTGCCTTTAATCACTTGACCACATCGTTCAATCAGTATCGGCATGGATTTTAGATGTGCTACATAAGACTCGAGATCTCGCTGCTAGCCAAATCAAGACCATTGTCACCCAAATAGGAATTTGTTCTTAAACGGCGTGTCGACGATGCATAAATTCAAAAGGAGCGTCTTAACCAATCATGGCGTTTTCCGCGCTAGCTGTGGAGTTAATTACGCCGAAATCTTAATGGCCGATGTGTCTCTAAGACGGAACAGCTCAGATCACGAGTTTCTAATGGATTTGAATAGGGCGCCCAGTTTTCTAGTTGTGCCATCTTACTCGATTATATATCGACAATGCTATTCAGGATAAAGAAAAATATGAATACGGCGCAGGTAACTACGAGATTTAAGACGGCTTCCTTGAGATCGAGTGAGGTTTACGGATGACCGATGAGGCAGCACACAGTGTTGTTTTTTGGGCCAAATTTAAGCAAATGGCATTACATGATAACCTTGGAGTGTAAAATGGGTTATGTCTTCTAGCCTTTTGTTTTCCAGCTGATTGCCCTCAAAACGTCTAATTGGGACCTGGTGCGAGGGCATTCAATCAACCAATCATCGATCATCGTATAGGCATGACTAACATTGTATGTACTTTAATCACGACATGAAATTCATTCTTTTCGTCATACGACAATGCTCCGCTTGGTTCACTGTGTGGTTCAGGGTAGCGAACATCACAGTCGGGCTCAATATGTCACAGCGCCTGGGGATTTTGAATGAGTAGATGGAGTTCTACGAAGGTTTTCAATGCTGAGTGGGATCAAAGTTGTCCACAAACGGCGCTGTTGTTGTCACGAATGACGCACTGTAACTATGTCCTATGTTTTGGTGAACAGTCGGGTGTTTGTCTCGTACGGACACTGTGCTCTAAACCAAGAGGGGTAAGTGGGCCGAAATCTGGCTATTTTTCATCGCGAGAATCCTCAATGACAACATATCAAATTCCTCTTTTGCAAACAACCACCTAATCAACAAACCTTAATATCGACGAGCTTCTGCATAGAAATCCTCAGTTTCTTCAAAATGCCTCTCATCAATGCCGATACACCCCCAACCTCCACCAATGACACTCACTATGTTGTCTACTTTGCCTCCGGCGAACCCTCATGGTGCCCTGACTGCCGCGATGCACTCCCTGCGCTAAACGCTGTCTTTGGAGATGACTCTGGTCCTACTGCGCATATTGTTCGCGTAGGGTCTCGCGAGGAGTGGAAGGGAAACTCTAAGAATAAGTATCGCAATGCGCCATATAACATTGACGGTGTCCCTACTGTTGTCAAGGTTAAATATGTGAGTCCAATAAAGTCTGAGTTTCAAGGTTATTTAAGCTAATTGGTGATCTGTAGGGTGAGGAGGTTGGACGCCTTGGTGATGTTGAGAGTCAGAATGAGTCTGATCTTCGCAAGTTGGTGAAGCTATGATCAACCAGGAAAGAAACTAGCAAGATGCACCCAAGACTATCAGAGAGGATGAGATAGCAATTAAAATTGCATACTTCAGCTCATTACCATCTGCGCCGTCTGGCGAGGCTGGGCGCAGATATCGGCTCGAGTTTCCAACATTTGCGTCTGCTGCAACTGCTTCTTTACTGGGCAAACGCTGTGATAGGTCTTTCTGTGACTTTGGTTGTGAAAAGACGTTGGAAGAAGGATTTGATGATTATTCTGCGTCTTTATCGATATATCCTGTTTCTTTAGTGGTCGAAATCGAAACCTCGCGCCCACTATCACTTTTTCTCCGCATGGAAACCACCCTTTCTTCAAGTATACGCCCCAGGGCAGCTAGTGAAGTGCTGCAATCTCCAATTCCAGCAAAAAACTGAACAGCATGAGTGAAACAGTTTTGCAGTCGGTCGTCGTTGAACGCCTTGTCAAAGCATGGGTCACTGACTGCTCTCAGAGTGGCCATCGTAATTATAAAAATGCTTTAAGGCCCCAAGTTAGTAAGAAAGGGCCCTCGATAGGTGAACGATTGGGGTCTTGGTATGCTTACCTAGCAGCCAAAGTCCAGCCATTAACGCGACACGTCTTGAAAGAAGTCGCAGCCGAAGGAATAAATATTAAATAGGCATTGACGAACTTGGCGCAGCATTCGGACAACTTCTCGTCCATCTGCCCATCCTCAACGGATTGGTAAACAGCAGGCCAATAAATAGAAGCCTTGCAAGCGAAGAACTGGGCTTGCAGGAATTGCGTATTTGGGTGCAGGACCTCGGGATCAACAAAATCGACGTTCTTAGGAAATCGAAGTGGCGGCGGTAAATAGTCATACCACTCGTGAAGTTGCAACTCTAGTTCGGTTGCAATAACAAGTGCGTGTCGTACACGACCACCCGCTGACTTGGTCATAGACGTGGTACAACGTTGAAGCAGACGGCGCATTGCAATCTCGGAGAGAAAGTAGGCGAGAGTGTGATCTGGTGGTGTAGGACTTGGTATCGGTGATGGGCTTGACGATGCTCGAAGTGTGGTCGTTCCTGTTTCGGAGTTGTGTGGAGGAAAATGCCATGTTTTGCTGGTAGAACGGAGGCTAACTGAATCACTGAATGTCCATATCCCGCTGTGAGGTAGATCAAGCTGAATAAGGAGTTCGCTCTCAATCAGAAGGATAGTCCAGTAGGCACGACCGAGGAGATCTCCCAAGTCGGTTTCGGGCGGGTACTGTTGGCTCCGTAGCATGTTTTGAACTCGGAATGATGCAGCAAGGATGTAATCATGTGCTTGACAGGGCTGGAGAAGTTGCAAATGGTAAATAGCAAAGAGAATAAGACACTGCAGTGCATGAATAGAATGTTCCAAGAAGACATGGGGGAGAAATGAGATAGCTCCATGGATGTATACAAACTCTTGTCTTTCACCAAGAGCAGCAGCCGTATCGTCGTTACCTGCAACGCACCCTATCGCTAGCGACAAGATAGCGAGACATGATTTGACAGGTGAGCTGCCCACGTTGCCAATAGAGTGGAAGAATGTTTCGGTGAAGTCGACGGGAAAGAGGGGATACCAGATATGAACGTGCTCGGAGAATCTAGCCAAGTCTGCTGTCACACGGTGTGACTGCATCATTAACAACCTCGATGCACTGCTGCTAAGTGTCGAGTCAGTCAAGGCTGGGTACGCTGGGATGGCACGCTCTATATTGACGAGCCATGTGGCTAGACCTGGATCAAGATCGAGTAGGCCCATCGTCGACCGGCGTTGGATGATCATAAAAGGAAACTCAACGTCGACCCCATCACGATCCGCTAAGCTAACGTGGGTGGTTGCCGAAGTGTCGATCGTAGAGGATGCAATCGGCGCCACATGACTAGGGTAATCTTCTTGATGAACCGACGAAAGAAGCGCTGTCATTTGATCTAGTCTTTGTCGAATTTCAGAAATGTCGAGTTCCAATCTATCTACTTTTTTAGTCCTATGCAAAGTGGGCAATGGTTTGGGGAATTACCTTGAAGGGCGTGGTTCAGGTGCAACACGATAGACACACTCGACGTTGTTCAACTCACAAGAACCACATTTTGGCTTCCGAGCGTCGCATTTAGTCCTGCGAGTTCGGCACATGTCGCAGGCTACGACGGATCTCCGCCGCTGGTAATCGGCCATGATACTTTTGTGGCTGGAAGTGACGATAGGGAGGGGCGTGGCTGCGGGTAAAAGATGAATTTGCCGAAACATAACATAACTGACGACTACAACATCATATTTCGTCTAGTCAAAGGAGATTGAAGTGCTAAAAAAAACAGTGTGTGACCTTGTTGTTGGCTGCCTCGGAGATGTTGTACGTTGAAGAGTGGGTACATAGAAAATGGGGATGCGGAATAGAATTCTGCTCCGCGATAGGCTCAGCTTAAATCACATTTTAAGGTACACAAGCCAGCTTCAGTTGCGTTACTCTCCGATAAGATAACAGCTATAAATACTAGCAATATACTAATGGGACTGATATATAGGAGAAACTCGCGGTATACATTAATATACCAAGTATTAGTTTTCACAAACAAAAGCCCATCTGATATCCTCAGCCTGCACATTCGTGGCTATGTATGGGCTTGTGGCTGACCAAATCATTCCCAAACACTTTCGGGCCAGTCGGCCGAAGCTGACTGGTTTGATCCACTTGATAGTCAAATCTGGATATGGTTTAACCGTCTTGAGGATCGCTTAATCCCGGCTTGAAGGATTGGGGCCCTGGGTGTCTTCATGTAAGTACCACGTTCATCTCAGAGCCTCCTTCGCTTAAGACGTCCAATCAGGTGGTTTTCCGTTTTTACAAAGATCCATGTAGGGCTGCCAAAGCCAACATTTTCAACCCTTGCGGACTTGAAGTTTAAACTTGCGTTATCGGCCCGTTTGCTTAACCTGTTTTAATCTAGTTCTCTATAACCTGGTCAGGGCCGCTGGTATTACCCTATACACTTAGGATGAGTCTACGTAGGTTTACTACTTACTTAGATTTATTAATTAAGTCGAGGGTTTCACAAAAGCTAGACTAGAAGGAGGAATGCAGAGGAAAAGCAAAGATTTACAGACCCTAAAGTAATTGGGAAAGCTCCCTGTGTAAGCCACCAATCCACAGCCCACTGATGCTTCAGATGTAACACCAGTTGAATACTCCCGAAAGATAACAGCTAGAAGAAATCTCAAGCTTCTTCTTCCTCTATCTACCGTCTCTCACCTCCAACAGGTCGGTTCAATCGAATTATCTCGATCGGACGACGCCCTTGGCAGCCTCCACTCACTTGTCAACTTCCTCCACGTTGCCTGCTTCAACTGTCTTGCTGGCGTGGCCCTGACGAAGTTCCCAAGAAGTTGATGGGACCCAATGTACTGATTTGCGAGCGACAGCGACTTCTTCGTACAGCTGGTCGACTTGCTCCAAACTGAGGCCCTTTGTTTCATAAATAAAGAAACAAACGAATGCGATGCAGAGAAAACAACAGCCAAACCAGACGAAAAAGATCTTGGACTGAAGATTTGCGTTACCATCTCCGTAGTTGACCATATACGGGGTGGCATAGGCTAGAGCTCAATTGAGTAGCCAATTCGTAGCAGTCGTCATACTGAGGGATTTGGCACGAGTCTTCAAGGGAAAGATCTCGCCTGTCACGACCCAAACGAGAGGGCCCCAAGTAGCAGCAAAGATGGAAATGTAAATGCAAACAAAGGCCACGGCTGCTCTCTGTCCGCCAAGGTTCTTGATGAAAATCTCTCCGTCAGCATACTGCCCAGTTGACACAGTGCCGCAAACGGCAACAATCAGTTGCGAGATGGTCATGCCAATGGCACCCCACAGCAACATTGGCCGACGTCCCCATTTATCGATGGCATACATTCCTGGGATCGTGGACGCGACGTTGATGGCTGAAGTGATCATGGAGATGACGAAGCCGCTTGAGACGCCCGAGTTTTGGAAGTATTTAGTGCCGTAATAGAACTGTAAGTCTGTTAGATACCCGAGCTATTTAGTATGGCTATATCTGAACTTACGATAAACTTGATTCCTAATTGGGTTAGCCAGGGTCAAACAACAGGAAGATGTACGGGAGCTTACCTGTTAACTGCTGCAAAGCTTGGACACCCATGCCTGTTAATTGCCTCTTGAGCATTGGTGGTTTAAAACACTCTAGATATGAGGAACGACCGAGGTTCATCTCAAACTCATGATTTGCGACCACCTCATTGAGCTCGCGAGTAAGATCTGGGGAGTCGGCGGGTAATCTTCAAAGGCGGCTCAAGGCCTTTGCTGCCTTGTCCAATTGACTCTTCTTTACCAGGAAGCGAGGCGTTTCTGGAAGAAAGAGCAATCCAAAAAAGAGAATGAGAGACCAAGCCAACTGAACCGCAATGGGGATTCTATAGGAACCAGAATCATCACGATTAGAAGTTGCATTGTTGACGATAGCAGCAAGAAGAAGCCCAATCGTAATGGCCCATTGATAAGATCCGACAATGGCACCTCGGATCCATTTAGGCGCTGTTTCAGACTGATACAAAGGGACTGGCTGAGGTCAGTTATATGATCTGATGACTAGAGGGAGACCTTACTAGTTGCAGAGATAAGACCAACGCCTAGACCAGCGAAAAAGCGACCAGCAAGAAACAGAGGGATGTCAGTAGCGGCAGTGTGCAAGACAACTCCAAGGTTAAAGACCCATGTCGAGATGAGCAAGCCAGGACGACGCCCTAGCCAGTCGGACAAGAGTGGTGACGCAAGGGCACCAAAGAAAGTGCCCGCAGAGAGGATAGACACGATGGCGGATTCTTGTGAGGCAGAGACGTTGGGATTTCCCTCTGCATCAACGTGGCCGGTACTAAACTCGCGCTGCCAGTACGGCATAGCGAGAATACCGCTGATAGTGCCTGTGTCATAGCTGGACGAGATATTAGTTGATAAATTGACATAAGAAGGAAGGGGATTGCGAACCCAAAAAGAACGCCACCGAAGGCGACAAAGAAGCCCACGGCGATGGCAGGCCAAGCCTTGCCAGCATCGTCTTGGGGCCTAGCAAGCGAAGCTTTGCTAAAGAGTCCCATTTCGAGGATGATGAAATGCGGTAGGGAGATTAAAGGACGAGAGTCAACAATTGGATGTCAGATTGTGATGAGTAGAGATGCGAATCATTGAGAAAGTAGACTCTGGAAGAGGATGGTGGCTGTTATATAGTTAACAGTATTGTTGTGTTGGCAGATGTTAACGAAGCAAGGTTTTATGAGCCAGAAGTATCACAGGTAACTCGCCGAACCTCTCCGAAAGGAGATGCGGATTCAAGCTCCGTTCTCACTCACTGCCCCTAAGCCTCGACTAAAACTGGAACTGAAGGCAGGTGAAAGAAGCTAGTCTATCCCTTGGGCCTTTCGGAAGGATCGCGTGTCGGCGAATGCTCGAGTCTATCGCTCCGACAAGAAGCTCATCTGTTGGGCGAGCGTTCGACAGTAAGCCAGGATCACATGTAATTCAACAAGGATCACCGTCTTTAACGGCAAATTCGACTGGTGTCATGCACTCTTGGGGTCTTCTACACTTCATGGGGAAGATCGGAGCTCACCTGGTGTATGCATCTCCATCATTGAAGATAAACCATGCTACCAACAATGTAACAGTGCTTATCGAGACTGTCATGTTAGGGGCGGGGCTTAGGTGACTGAGGTAAATGAAGCAGGATTCTTACCATGACTATCACAAAAGATACTCGAGGATCGACAGTTACCTAAGCATGTTGGGTTTAAGTAGACGCATTAAATGACCAAAGTAGTCTAGTAGATAGCTAAACTTGCAGTACCTCCGCATAAACATGGGGTTAAAGCTTCGTAGCTCCCCCGCACCATTGTAACGTACCCCGAGGGGATAGTCGACATATGCATATGCGTATGCATGGGGGCGAGCCTCCCTATGGCACCGATCAAAGGGGAATATCTTGTCGGGCCGATAAGTAAGCGCCCAGCTGCGTGTTAAACGTCGCTCCTCACCCTGTTTACCTTCCAGAAATCCACTAGAAGATATATCGCTTACTAGTATCTATTAACATTCTATCTAGTGTGCTGCCTTTCCAG
>JAAVTZ010000576.1:0-22148 GCA_014898835.1 Fusarium lateritium
GAAAAGATTTTAGCCTCGCCGTCCTTTCCTCGATGGAAAAAGGGTGCGTTAACAGCCCATTGCCACTCATGAAATTCTTGTTTTCTCGGCTTGTTCCATTTGTCGAATGCCTTGATCCGTTTGCCTCCACGTCTTGGGCGAAAAACCACCCGTTGGGTATGGCCTTTACCATCATGAATGCATCGCTGGAATGGAAGAGCACCGTCATCAATCTCTTCCTGTAAAAAGTCCCCAATGCATTCTGATTTCCCTGTGAGGACCAATATGGCAAAGATTTGTACGTAAGACTTCTCGTCAGGGCCTTGCCGAAATATTTGCTTCACATATCGTCGCACCTCCCTGTGACGCTCCTCGTCTGAGAGGTGAGACAGACGCTGGTGCAGGTGCTGTGCTACACCTTGTTCATTGATGGTCTTTGTAATGTGACCTCGCGGGATAAAGCCTTTGCGTCCGTCACGATACTGGTGCTGGTCCGCCAGAAGTTTGTTCTCGAGAGGTTCTTCCAAGGATGGATCGTCATCGTCGTCGTCGTCAGAAGAATCCGTGAGAACATCATCTTGCTTGCGACTGATGTACTCGCGATTACCAAGATCTGAAACTTCACTTGGCTCCTTTTTGAGTCGGGGTCCAACGCTTGGATCTAGTAGTGGTGTGCCCTCGCCCCTGATGGCAGCGCGGGCGCTGGCATCAATTGGCTCAACAGGTTTTGATCCCTCCTGTACGGCAATTAGCCACAATGAGATTTCGTGGTTCATTTTGTCGCTGGCTTACGCAGTCTGAGCCTGAAGCTTCAAAAAGCGAGCAGTGATCAGGAACAGGATGGACTTGAAGTTCAGGTATTAACTCCTTTCCAAATGACGTGTCTTGGTCGCAAGAACCTGCAAGTGAGGGTGAACTGCGCCGAGAAAGTGAGCTGAGCTCAGTAGTTTCATTGCCTCTCGCGCTCAAAACAGAATCTCGGTCTGACGCGTCACTGATCCATTCGCGCTTGTTCCGTTTGTCAAGGCTGTTGGGCGAATCAGTCGTATTGTTGTCAATTAGCGGAGACATGGCGCAGCTTCGACTGAGTCAGAAAACAGACAAAACAAGACTCATTAGTCGCTGGAGTAACAATAACAACAAGATGGCACTGGATTGGGGCCTAAGGGGTCTTTTTGAACCAGTGGGATCCCCCATTCCTCATCGCGGTCAAACAAGGCTCTGCCTCAAATTCGGATTCAGCCCAGAATTTGGGGTCTACAGGAATAGCCTGGGGGCGGTTTAAGCGCTGAACATCCACATTCTTTCAGCTCAGCCGACCATTGTCACAGACCGTGGCGCAGCGGACTTGTGAAGGGGGGGATGTAGAGCCTCGTTTGACATGAGGACGGAGCTATTTACAATCACAGAAGCGCCCGGGCACTCTCTGGGTGGAAATTACAACCGAGCACACTTGGCCTCGAAATACAAGCCAGCATTCTTTATAAATGCAAATATTGTGCACATTGTGGGCGCAACTGAGTTTTTATGTCGTTATGCCTTGGTGCCTTCACACGTCGAGGCATTGCCAAGACAAGGCAACTAGCTAAAATTGTAATTTTGGTGGCTTCGAATGTCACCCTGTTTTTCCACTTTGACACTCCGTGTCTTATTGGCCGAACATATTCATGTGAGCTGACCCGAGGCACACTCCAAGGAGGTTTCCAACCATCCCAACAACGTTTCCTAAGATAAAAGCGCCAGGGATACCTCGCAAGACATCATTCTCAAGCCATATCACCATCACCTTCATCTTTATCATCATTTCGTCTCGCATCTACATACACTGAGATCTACATATATCCCGTATGGATGTCATCAACTCGAGAGCACGACGTCAACCTTTTAACTTTGACCAAGCAGGCGAGTTTCAAGACGTCGACAAGGAAAATATTAACCCTACAAAGCTCGTCTCTTTACTGAGGAAGACTTTTGATCATGGTACCTATGAGCTGCATGTAAGTGTATTACCAAATAATATATTTGAGCAATTTTATTAACAAAACTGTAGATGGTCCACGACGTGTTCAGCGTCCGAGCACCCCGGCGGCTGTCCATCGATGAGCTCAAATGCTGCAAGTAATACCGAAAAGAATCGAGGCAAACGTGCCGTATGCTTTCCTGAAGCTAGCTTCAACGGCTACACAGAATTCGGTTGCCGAACATAATTAAAAGAAGCTTGTTTGGATATAATTTTTATGTTAAAGTTGGATGCATTGCGTTGGAAGCACTGGTGTTATCATACATTTTCCTGTCACGGACCGACTATCGTTGTTGCGGCGCGAATAGGCGACGCAGCATCTTAGGTATTGGAGCATATTTACAAGATTCTGGCCTGTCATTGATACGGGCTTTTTACTTGCGATTACAACCACACGACACTCTTGGGATTATTTTGCTGTATTATACCTTACGTTCCTTCTTTGATTGTCACTCCTTTCTTTCTCAGGATGCTAGATCTATAAGTGATGTTACTTCAAGAGGATTAAAAAAGTAAAAAGTCTTATTGTACAAGAAACCAATAACTATCAAATTAATATTGTTTAAAATTACTTGGATTGAAACTTCATGTTCTGTCACAGTCTGATTAGCAGGCATTTCTAGGCTTAGGCAGCACCTTTCAAATTGATTGCATATTATTTATCACAAACTGTGACTATGATACAAGTATGATTCATAGGAATAACAAGAGGTCTTGTATATCTCCATGTTTGATATATAAAAGATCTGTAGTATAATTTTGGGCATAAAAGGCAATGGTTACAAACAAATTAAACTCCTGCTACCCCATCACTTCATCTTATCTAGTTATCCGCCACAAACTGCTTCACTGCCTCGTCCAAATCAACTGAGTAAAGCCAGTCAAGGTCAAAAGGCTTCGTCTCAACCTCATTCTCCTTCGGTAATCTCCTCTTGTTGATCTCGGCGTTGAGCTCAATCACCTTGTCAACACGCTCCTGTCGACCCTTCTGCCACCTACCCAGGGCATCACTAAGACCCTGTCCATTCTGCTGCTTCAACTGACCAAGAACGCCAGCAAAGGTGTAGACATCTTCGAATGCCTGGTTGACACCCTGGCCAGCAGTTGGGGGGATAGCGTGGGCTGCATCGCCGAGAATGGCAACTCGGCCGTGCTTGTCGCTTGATGCCCACTTGTCAAGCTTAGGAAGTAGGTAAAAAGGCCAAAGGTTGACCTTATCGGGAGAGATCTCAGAAGTGGCGTTGGAGACGACGGAAGGGAAATCCTCATTACCCTCGCGCAAAAAGTCGACGCACCATGTCTTGTCAGAAGTCATGGCCTTCCAAGCCTCACGACCAGGGTCTTCACCAACAAATACCTTTTGCTTGCCAATGAGAACCTCCGAGCCATCAGCCAGTTGAGGTGCGATAACAAAAGCACCGCGCTTGTCATGCATGAAGGTAGCTGGAAACTGATACTCGTTGTTCTCGACCTTAAGTTGTTTCGTAGGGACAGCAGCAGTAACTCCGATCATGTTTGTAAACTTTGGTGCAAGTTCGGGGTAAAGATAGGATCGGACGCGAGAGTGAATGCCATCTGCACCAACAAGGAGGCTGGCTGTTTCTTCTGAGCCGTCGGTGAAGCGCCAAGTGACACTCTCCTCAGTCTCACTGACGATCTGGTCGAACCTCTTGCCATACTCGACCTTGACACCAGCCTCGCGGACAAGGTCGAGCAAGATCTTGATAAGCTCGAAGCGGTAGACACGGATACCTGAGTATCCATACTTGGAAGCATTTCCAAACTCAAAGACATCAACAACCTTGTTATCTTGAGATAGGAAGTATGACTCCTCGAACTTGTAGCTTCGAGGCTCCATACGCTCAAAGACGCCAATCTTGTCAAGTACGCGTAGAGCGTTAGGGGAAAGCATAATAGCACCGCCAATGTCGAGAGGTGCGGCTTGTTGCTCATATGCGACACTCTCAATGCCTTGTTGGTGTAGGGTGAGCGCTAGCGCGAGGCCAGAGAGGCCGGCTCCAATGATAGCAACTTTGGGAGAAGACATTGTAATTGATTGTGTTAGAAAACAGGAAAAATACTTTGAGAGAAAATGGAGAAAGGGATGAGGGGGCAGGATTATAGAGTTGTTGTGGAGTTGATTGGGTTTGGAGTATTTGTGATTGATGTGTTTCTGATGACTATCATGAAGTACGCTCCTTTTAGCTTACTATATATACACAACCAACTTCAGCCACCACCTCCCAAAGAATCCTTAGTTTCAAACAGAAGCCTCTAATTCCTGCGGCATATTAATCGCTCTCGGTCTTTTGCAAAAAGCCCTTCCTAGGTCTTACTCAAGCAATGGATTCATAAGGCACAGTTCCGTTCACATCCGACCCATCCAATCACCTTCACATCCTGACGCCAAGCCCCTCATTCTATCGGCCGAGTCAATCCATCCGGCCGGTACACGGACTCTCCCGGCCGAGAAAGAGCTTTCCTTAGCCTTTTGCTGAGCAACAGCGCTCTCTTGCTAACTGAGAGAGGCTAAAAAGAATAATCTCGGACCAAAATACGCCCGTACAAGAGCATTTGAGTTTCGGACTCGCCCCACCCGATTGCTAAGCCCTCAGCGCAATTTTCGCACAGCCGTATGAGCCGCTCGGCCGGAACTCCGTCCCCGTGGGTATCGGCCGATATACTTGGCTTGTGTTGAGGACCAATTTGCTATAAAGACTAACGATGGACAGGCTCAAAATGTTCTAATTCATTAGTACAAACACATCAAACAAACATCTTATTCACACAACTTCAACAGCTTCGCAGTTGTTCTAACTTGATCTCAAACATACCCTACTACTGCTTGACATATTAGATCTTCAAGATCCTATCCCACGAAGGCACCAATAGCTTCTCCACCCAACACTATCTACTTCAAAATGCACTTCTTTGTCATTGGCGGAACTGGCCGCAACGGCTCTTTGGCTGTTCAAGAAGCTCTCGCCCAAGGCCACACTGTCACTGCCCTTGTCCGCAACCCGGCCACGGCCAAGATCTCTTCTCACTCCAACCTCACCCTTGTTCAGGGTACGCCTACTTCAGAGTCAGATATTACCAAGGCTCTTACAACCCCTCAAGCACCTAAGGTCATCATCACTGCCCTTGCTCAAGTCCGCACAACGGAATCACCATTTGCGCCTCTTCGTCCTGATACCACGCCAGACTTCATGGCCGTTAGCATGCGAGCTCTCCTCGCTGCCATTAACAAGGCAAATCTCCCATCCAAGCCCAAGATTGTCGTCAACTCTGCTCAAGGCGCCGGCGATTCCTGGCGGTCTATGAACCTCCCCGGAAAGCTGCTCTTTAGCCATGGCGCTATGGGCATGGGTCTCAAGGACCACAACGAAGTCGACCGTCTGGTTCGTGAGAGCGGACTTCCTTTTGTCCTATCGCGACCTACTATGCTTACAGAGGGTGAAGCACAGACAGTAAAGGTCTGGCCTGATGATGGCAAGGGCTGCGCTTGGATGCCCAAGATCTCTCGGGCAAGTTTGGGCAAGTGGCTCATCGATGCAGCTCGAAGCAACGAGTGGGATGGAAAGGCACCTGTACTTAGCAACTAAAAATGATTGGGGTATTCTTTATTGTTATCATGGCTTGGGTTCTCTGGGTTTAGGTTGTTTTATGCATGTATCCGGGTTCGGTGTTGGCTTCTAGGTAGTTTACTTATCATAGAATAATCATGATTTACTTAGAATGTATCTGTGGTATCAGTGTGTTTCCCGTAGACTATAGTCTGCTTCGACATTGATGGTCTCGACGGCGGCGCCAAAGTCTTCTAAATTAATTGCAGCGATAGCCTGAACCTCGATGATTACGTCTATATCAACCATAGCTGGCGCCACCTACACTTAACAGAGCCATACCAGAGTGATGTGCATTGTCGGACTTGTGTCAAAATGCAGGCTATTGGTTCTGACGACTCCACTTATAGCGGCTATGTGCATGCTCTTGGCGATGACAAGATCATTACCGTATGTGGCGGTGTCACCTGTTCTTGCTGCCTCTGGACTCGTTCGGAAAGCGCTGTAGATGATAGCCAACGAAATTGGTGTCGAACTAGCTTAGCTTACCGATCCTACTCCCTTGGCTGGCTTGGAAGTAGACTCTCTCATGTGACTGATCATCCTGGGGAATTCCGCAAGGAACTCAACCTCGATATCCCAGGCCCGCAGTTCTACGAGTGCCTATCGCAAGGTGCTGCAACCTCTGCAGAGGTCATCTTGAACAGCTAGAAAGAACAATTTTTTACGCAATTAAGTACATTACCCTTTGCTTTCACGACTGCCTAATATTGAGCTTGTAGACCTGCATAAATCTTCTTCCATCATGACTCTCACCTCTTCTGCCGAAGGGCATAAAATCCTGCTCTTCCAGTTCTACGAGAGTCGTAATGTCAAGGGCTTCAAAAGCTTTATCTTGGACTCTGCAGCTATCAAAGAGGAAAGCACTATGGGTATTGACGACTTTGCCAGTGACCATTGGAGTGTCATGTTTCAATTGTAGAAAGCCGTGTTCTTTGTCACATTTGGCGCTAACAGTGTACCTTGAGACGGATCTCATTCATGATCTAAGTTCACGGTTAGTTGTCAGCATAAGAATTAAACTAGTTCACCTAGAAAGCTGATGACTGGGTATATAGTAAGGCCTTAGAGATGCTGTACTAGGCTGAGTGAATGTTACCCCCTCGAGGTAGGTTCTAGTAACCCAACTGAGTTCAAGACTGATGCTACCTTCTGAATGCATTCAGTAGAAGTGATGTTACTTCGTGGAAAAAAGGGCCTATGTCCTCGACCCTCAGTCGAAAGATCTCCTCCTCTTTTGGTTGAAGGATCTCTTGGCTGCATAAGCCTATCGGCAGAGATTCGCCCCGCCGCAAAGGTTCAACCAAAGTTCCATGGCTAGCGAGCATTCTCATGTCCATTACTTCCTTGTCGATTTCCGTATTACAACAGTCTGGACCATTCAGAGTCTTTCTATTATCTGACACGAAATTCACCAGCTAATAGGATCCTCCAAGCCCTGGTGATGTCTGATACAGATGCATCACAGAGGCGAATGGGGATGACATGACCTGCTACATTGGGCTTAGATGGCTTATAGAAAATAGCAGCCCCATGCATCCAGATATCAAAAGTGCCATTTGTTACGGGTCCGACTTCCGAAATCATCGAATAACTACATATGGAACTTGCAGCTGAGGATCTTTTGTTCGGGCTGTCGCTTATAGACATGTCGGGGTCATGATAAGCGAGTACTCTCGCTCTGAGCTTCAAGTATAAAAGCAATATCCTTTCGTCGTTCATCCCCGATATTCTCAGACACAAACAACGCCAATATTATACCCATTCTTCGAAAGCATTTTTTCTGATACAGCGTATCAACTGTTCAATATGAAGTTCCTCTCCGTCGCCGTTGCCTTCTTTGCTGCCTTTGCCATTGCAGCTCCCGCTCCCGAGGGCGAGCTCGAGCGTAGACAGTGCTCTTGCAAGAAGATCGCAGGCGAGTGGATCTGCTCGGGTCAAAAGTGCCCCCGCGACCTCAGTCACCTCGTCGACGAGGAGTAATGGAGTTGAAGCAGAAGGGTGGGCTATCCTTAGGTGAGCGTCCTGGCTTATTCTTTGTACGGTAGTGTGTTGAGGGATATTATTCTTTTCTTTTTCTTTTTTTTTTTTTTTTTTGAAATCACACGACTGATAGTTCTCAGGAACTTTCCTTGCATGGGAAGTCAGTATGGATTGTCGAGTTATGGTGGGTCGACAACATGGAGCTAAAAGCCTGTTCGTGAACTGAATATATATTATATATACCTTGTTCAATATCTCAAAGAGATAGATCAAGGCCGCTCATCTAAATAACAAAACACGATTTTCTTGTTCTTTGTCTTACACGGCAAGGTATCATTTCGTGAAATAAACAATTCCGGCATTTACTGATACACATATCGTAACGCACTAAACTAGGTGATCCGGGTATCTTGGAAATTCATACGAAAAACTTAATTACACATATAGATATATGAAACATAGAAAGGTCGCTCAGGAAGAATTCACCCTCCGAAAACATGAGGCCTCAAAACCGAAGGACAAACATGTGCCACAGACACTAAGGAGTTTTCAGAGACCCTAATGCTCGGCCCAAGGACCATCGACATTCCTATTCCCAGCCCAGCGTCACTACGATCTGACATATAATGCTGCTGGAGGTTAGTAAAGGGTGGCCAATTATGAACACCGTGAATGTTTGATTCGTGGTGACTTATTCTCTCTGGGATGTCAGGAGTTGAAATAGTCGGGTCGTGTATCTCCAGAACCTTACAACCCCAAACAGTTATAGATTCTTGGAGTCTGACGCCGACAAAGAAAATTGCCGTAATATATATCGTATCCCTTGTTCGGCGGTCTATTGTAATTGCCAGCGAAAAAACAGTGCCGAAAC
The DNA here is from genome assembly GCA_014898835.1 of Fusarium lateritium. Classification (NCBI taxonomy): domain Eukaryota; kingdom Fungi; phylum Ascomycota; class Sordariomycetes; order Hypocreales; family Nectriaceae; genus Fusarium; species Fusarium lateritium. The sequence continues at coordinate 8,480 of JAAVTZ010000576.1, forward strand.
ACTCGGAGCCGAATGGGCGCAAAGCATAAGTACCAAAGTATGAGTGTGGTTGTGGATATGCGGTAATCGACCCCCTGATGCCGCTGGGATTGCTCGCCGCAACAAAAACTCCGAATTTCGGAGCTTGACCACAGTTTCGCAGCGATTCATTCCAAGGTGCGCGATCTCTAGGGCCAGGGATACACATGGCTGTTGGTAGGATATTCAACATTCGACGAACAGGCACCGGTTCAGGTGGAAAGGGAAATCTCACAAAGCGTCGGCTATGAGCCGGTCTTCGTAGAGCTAGACCTACTCGTTCTTGGGCTTTGCGACAGAAGACTCTCAGAACAGCCAAGTATCGACCATTTTCTTGATCGCCAGACTTAGGATGAAAGGTTGGGGGAGTGGTTTCTGTATCAGGTGCAGCCAGAACCTCAAGGCTAATTGATAACCCAGCATTGCCCATGGTGTATGGGATAGTATCGTACATCCCAGGCGCTGTGCGATATGATCCGGAGTGCTCAAATGTCCTCGGCGACGGCGAGAGCATGCTTGTCCAGTTGCTGGGAACGTACTTGTCATCCCAATGCCAACAAAAGATCGATTGATCATTAGAAACGCGAATAATTTCTTCTTGGAGTCGAATAAATGCTTTAGGCCCTTCCCCACAAAGCAGAGGCATATTTATATCGAAGATGTCAAGCATACAGTAAGCTATATCCTCGACCCTCGAAGTTTCGCGACGAGAGACCCAAGACATACGCTCACTGATACTGGCTTGATATAATCGATCGCCCATATAATCTTCTTTGATTTTGGTTATCTCGAAGACCCTCTTTGATAGCGAAGTGCGAGTTCCAAGCACAGACCAGTCTTGCGCGAAGAATATCAGGGATTGAGGAGCAAGAAGTTCCTGCAATGTCCATCCTCTAGTAAACCACCGGGACGACGAGAAGCGCGATAGGTCGGAAGGGGGTACGTCGGCAAGGTAAGCATAGCAAACTGCCGAGTTCTTGTACCAAGTGAACATAGAGTTGATTGCCTCGCTGAGTTCTGCTGAACTTCTCTTATCAATGCAGTTTGTATCGCACCAGAGATATTGATAGCCATCATCACGAGCTTGCTTGCATGAGCGTTGAATCTTGTAAAAACCTGCATTCGTTTTCGCCTCTGTGAAGTTCGACTGCCATTCCACAAAAGAGACCTCCTCATTACCCCATGTATGAGATAAAATTGCATACGTTGGGATGTTACTCTGGAACTCTTCAAGCTTCAGAGTCTTGGTGTTGATGAGCCACATTGCTGCCTAACGTCTGTTGCGTTGTATCCAATGGTCAATCAAACTTGACAGGTACGGTATTGGCTTGTGGAACACCCGTTTGTTGTGTGGTGAGCTTGATTGCTTATAGCATATCGTGAGAGTGGTGATTTTGCGAAGCGTACTTGAATAAAATTGAAATTCAATGTGAGGCAAATGCTTTGACCCTGGGGGTTTAAAATATTTGTATACCTAGGCATTCTTGGTTGCATGTCTGCCTAAGAGCATTGCTCAGCCTCGTTTTACTGCAGCCTCAATCTAAGTATCGGTGTAGTTGAGCCTATGGCTTGGTGAGACAACATGGCTGTGCCTGGGCTTTTTTGCATCGATCCAATTGTTTTTTACAATTCCAGGTAGCCAATAAGCTGCGATACGTGAGCTGACGTCCGCCGTCGAAGCATAGGGTTATCAAGCTCGAGAAGTGGAAGAGAAAGAGATGTTCTATGCAAAGGTTGAAGCCAGGCCCTCAGACCTTATTTGAAGCCCAAACACACACCATAGTGAGTTAACATCAAGGTGCCAATGTCAATGAATAGTCCTTTGTATGGCGCAAGCTGCGAGGATAATCTTTACAATTGACGATGTCCAAGCTGCGTGGTTTAAAGCAATTAAATTTTGCACCAGGGCTGTCAAGACCTTCTCAGACGGCTATATAACCAGACTTTCGGGCAATTGGTGCTTACATGAAATTGGTGACCTTGTGACCTCTCGAGAAGAATCAAGAAAGTCGAGGTAAAAAGGCGTTTACCAGGGTCGACACCAATTCTTATCACCATCCACGACTTTAGCCGCCCATCAAACTAGGCTCGTTTCCCCGCTCCCATGACAGCGATAAAAGTAAAACAAAACAAGCTTAAAGACAATAAGCTTGCGGAACCCTCGGACTACTTGGATAAAGTTAGGTAAACCCCGCCTCGTCGAATCCATTCCTTAGTTGCAATACGACGCTGCGCGGATCGAAGCCCAAGTTGGAAGGTCAACAAGAAGCACAAGATGGTGCCAAGCATCCTTTGATCGTATGACGTTACACCTTATCATTCTCCGCACGCTGCTTCTTCAACCTCACATTCCTCTTTTGGGGATGCTTCAAGGATAATTGTCGAGCGGTGTAAGCGCTAGCTTATCACAATTGCTGCTTGTATGTGAATCCCCCGCACGTCGTGAGGTAACGCAATGACGAGCTCAAGTAAGCCAAGACATTCGCTTGAATAGGATGATGATCAGTATAAATAGTGATGTAGTATTCCCAAGTAGTGAGGTGTTTTGCTCTGGTTGTGTAGATAATCTGGTTGGTCATCAACTCTGAAATCATGTCTAGAGCTCTCTCAGCTTGCCTCGTGGCTGCGGCTTGTGTCTATGCTTGTCTACCTGACAAGGCTGAGCTTGAACATCTTCGAGCTAGGCGTAATGCCCGAGCGCCTCGCAGTCGACATCTCAAGCGTGATGTTGTAGAATTCCCTCCTGTACTCACCGAGACTGAGACTATCCTCGTCAACTCATTTGACAACAACTCAATCTCTGACTGGTCACTCTACTACTCTTCAGGCTATCGTCTCGCAGGACATAACAGATCTCAGGCTGAGTGGACGCAGAAGAAATGGATTGAGCTCGGCTGGGAATCTTGGATCGACGAGTATTATATCTGGTATACGGAACCCATCGAAAGTACCCTCAAGTTGAACCGACCTGATGGTTCATCCCATGAGGTTCAACGACTTGAAGATCCCCTGGATGTCGACCCGCAAACGAGAAACCCTCATGAACAGGTGGCATATCACGCACTCTCAGGTAGCGGACGTGTCTCTGCGGAATACGTCTATGTTGGGTAAGAACTACACATAGTCTCGGAAGTGACCACCTTCCACTAACAATGTATAACATAGTCGCGGTGCTCGTGAGGACTTCAAGCGATTGAAAGACCTTGGCGTTAAACTAGAGGGCAAGATTGCTCTGGCCCAATATGGAGGTGCCAATCGTGGAGTCAAGGTCAAGAATGCTGAAGCAAACGGCATGATCGGTACCATCTTATACACAGACCCGCTAGAGGATGGCGAAATCACCGAGGCAAACGGCTATCTTCCGTACCCAGGTCAGTGGCTCTACTTCTGAATGAGCTTGAAATTAACATGGCTCGTGACCAGATGGCCCTGCCAGACACCCGTCCTCCATTCAAAGAGGCAGCACGCGATGGGGTTCTCTCTCCTTCGGTGATCCATCAACCATCGGCTACGCATCAACCAAGGATGCTCCTCGCGGAGACATCACACCATATGGACCCAAGATCCCTTCCATTCCCATCAGCCCAAGAGACGGACTGCAGCTCCTTCACGCCCTCGATGGACACGGCATATCAGCTGAGAAAGCTAACCGAACCAACTACAAAGGTGCCTTTTCCAACGTCACTTACCACAGTGGCCCTGCTCCTGGCGCTACCCTCGACCTTGTCAACCTGATGGACCACAGGCTGGAACCGGCACTGGATGTCCTTGCTTCTATCAATGGAACTAACCCTGATGAGTACGTGATCATTGGAAACCATCGTGATGGTTGGACTGGTGGAGGTGCGGCTGATGCTGTTTCTGGCGGCGCGCTTCTGATTGAGATGGCAAAGGCTTTTGGAAAACTCGTTGACCAAGGCTGGAAGCCACGCCGAACCATGTAAGTCAAGCCATAGTCACGTACGTTTTCAAAGCTAACTATGCTACAGTATCTTGGCCTCCTGGGACGCCGAGGAATTCGGTCTAATGGGTAGCACAGAGTGGGTTGAAGACCATCTTCCAGAGCTTATAGAAAAGACAGTCGCCTATATCAACCTCGACACAGCCGTGTCCGGCCCTCGAGCTGAGATCGTTGGCTCAGGAGAGATTCAAACTATTGCCATTGAGACCATGAAGAAGGTCATCTTCCCTGAGGGCTATGGTGCTGGCCCGACACTTTACGATGCGTGGTTCAACGCTACCGAAGGAGTTATTGGAGCCATGGGCAGTGGTAGTGACTACGCTGCATTTTACCACAATGGTATCACCTCTGTAAGTGGTTAATCCGTTAAAATATTGGGAAGGCTTACTAAGACTGCACTCCAGCTCGATATTGCTGGAGGTCCTGGTCCCAAAGACCCTGTCTACGCCTACCATTCGTAAGTGTCTCCCCTCCATTGCCCATACCATCTACTGACACTTCCCAGTCTCTATGATACCCACCGATGGATGACTGAGTACGCCGACCCAGGCTTCCACCTCCATACTGCCATGGGCCAGTTTGTCACTCTACTCACATACCACATCGCCGATGATCCTCTCATTCCTTGGGATCTCCCCCACGCTGGCTCAGCACTTCGCGACCTCTTCGAGGATCTCGAAGAGAAGCTAGAAGAAAACTTCCCTGATTACGATATCGACCTTTCTCCTCTCGACGACGCTGTCTCAGCCTTTGAAACCGCCGCCAAGAAGATTGGTGCCCTCGCCAAACAAGCCCTAGCTCTCAATGACACAGTTCTACTGGGCGCCGTCAACGCCAAGTACCGTGACTTCAGCCGTGGCTTTGCTAGTGCTGGTCTTCTCCCAGGTCGATACTCGTTTTATAATGTTGTCAGTGCTCCAGGACTGGAGAGTGGTTATGGGGCAGATGTATTCCCAGCTGTGCAGGATAGCTTGGATTCAGGGAACTTGACTCAGGCTGAAGCCTGGGTTGAGAAGAGTGCCGAAGCTGTTCTACTGGCGGCTGAGATTCTAAAAGTCGGGCAGTGATGACAAGTATCATTGTGTGGATGCTCCGCTCTCGTTTACTCTATATCAGAGTTCTCGCTACAAACCACACTTTTGTCCGACGAGGCTAACGAGCTGATCGTGAGCCTTATCAAACTCCACGAATATTATGAATTCTTAGTATATATTAATTAGATATGAGATATGGTGTTATCAGTTTGCTCTATTCATCGCTGCTAAAATAGTGCCTTTTCTCTTCGGTAGAGGCTCGACTCTATTGCTCATTTTACAACCATGTTGTGAGGTGGTATTACAGCATATCAAATTGTCTATACTCTATCCAGCTAACGCTTGGGACTGCAGTCATATTATATCATGTCTTGTTATTATCGAGCTTCATAGGCTCGTTGTTTCTGCGCGTAAAAATAGCAGGTATTATCACTATTCATACAACCAGGCACAGCCCGGTAAACATTAATATCCTTCCATCATCACTGCTGTCCATTAAACCCCGTGAATCCATTCGCGCCATTCCCCAAGGCATCAAACTCAGGATATAATTGCCCCCAGTTCACATAGTCGGTCTGTGGTGTCATTCCGCCAGTCGGTACGAACTGGTCTGTCATCACTTGCGGATATAATACGCCGTTGTTCCATGCGTGTACATCCGCTGCACCCATCTGTCCGTTTGGTATACCAAGCAGGGGCGGTTGGTTCATCAACTCATCAAAGCCATTGCCCATTGTAGTTGTAGGGATAACTTCGCGAACCGTCTCGGGGACTTGACTGCTTGCTCGTCCCGCAGCACCACGAACAGTCCGTAGACTATCCCGGTGGCCAAGTCCTGTCCCCATCACGCTCCCGCTCTCTTCAGAGCCATCGTCCAAAACAACGCCTGAGTCAGGACGGGGCATTATGTCACGACCCTTGCGCTGGACGATACCTTGCGTAGCTTGAGATCGGACAATATCGTTCTTCTTATTACTGCGGTTCGTGTAGGGCATACTCTGGGCGTTGGCGATGCATTGGTCCAGAGTCTCAATGAAGCATTGATAGAACTTTGTGGATAGCGTTTCGAGAGTGGCAGGGTTGGAGATCTTGTCGAGAAGAGAAACCTTGAGCTGTTCAAAAGCTTGTTGGTAGCTAGCAGCAACTTCAAAGTGCTCAATAACAGGTGTGTATTCTGAGCTGGTCAGTCTCTTTCTCTCAAATCAATCGATGCCCAAGACTTACCGTATGGTCGAACATCACTGTCATCATCATCCGGAAAGACAATATTCCAAATTTCCTTCCACTGAACCTCTGGCGATGTACCGCTCGCTCGCTTTCTACTCAACAGCTTGGTCGCAGTGGCGGGGTCAATGCCACTCTCGGCATCGTTATCAGCGATGTCGCACATGAGCTCCTTGGGCAAGCGCTGATGATCGCGCAATTCTTTTCGTGTAGGAAAGTCACGGCTGCATCGGTCGCAGACGTAGGCAGAGGGGTCATCACGCTTGTGCTGCTTGACAATGTGTTGTCTAGTGTGAAAGAATTAGTGCCTAGCCATCATCCCAAGGGTAGTTGTCAACTGACCTGAGCTCTGCAAACTTGGGGAAATAAGTCATGGCACAGCTATGGTGATCCCTCACGTTGAAGCGATGAGGGTTTCGCTTCCTAAATGGGCAGCTGAGTCGTAGGTTCTCTTCCTCCTTAGGATTGGGTCGCGAGCGCTTGGTGGCCAGATAACCCGAGCCCTCCCCGTCGCTGAACTCATCGCCATCGTCGTCGCGTCGACCTTGCTTCTTCCGCTTCCCCCCTCTTCGGTCTCCACTGAGAGCGTCCTGGGAGGGCGTGGACGATGAGCTTGATGTCGACAGGGTGTGTGAGAGTTGACCGTCTGAAGCGGACTGCCAAATGTGCTGGCTTATGTCTTGAGTAAAATTAGACACGAGGCTTTGCACCTTATCTTGAGAGATTGAGGTATCATTGAGGTCAACGCCGTAGATGATTTGAAGGGCGTAGTTGAGGACCAAGTTTGCATCTTCTGGTGTGACATCTTCAGAGTCTTCCTCATCGGCGTCACAGTCAGGCATGCCATTGTCACTCGTGTGGTGAGATTCTGTAGGAGTAAGGATCCTCTCTTCTTTGATGAAAGACTCCGTACTGGGGCTGAAGGAAGAGATAAGCAGGTTGCCTTTGCTTGTGTCGTGGGTATGCTTACCTTGTAGGGCGAAGCTCTTGAACAACAGGTCGCTGACGCGCCTCATGCAGGTTGCGAATCTTGAGGTCAAATTCCGGATATCCCGTGATGATAGCATCGTCGTCTTCATTCACAAACGTGGAGCAAGTGCCATTGGAGGGGTTGTGGCGATGGCAAATGCGACTAGCAGGTCGTGAGCCATCAAGTGTCGTGGCTGCAAACTGTTCCTGGATTGAGCTGGCGTATGTGGTGCTGATGGGACTAGCCAAGGTTGACAGAGAATGCGTGGTTGCTGAGTCTGGGACGTTGGCCGATGAGATACTACTCATAGAAGATTCCGTAGGAGAGCGAAGGCGGAATGCGCCGGGTGTGAAATGGAGGCTCTCTGGCACTCGCTTTACGCTTCGTTGATGAAGGTTAGGAAACTTGGATAGCGACGCATCGCTGTTGTGTCGGCCTTCTCTCACTCTCAATGGGAGGTGGTGAAGACCTGCTTCGCCGATCTGGCCGTTATTGTCTGTCATTGTGAAGCAAGCTCAAAGTGGCAGCTATTGAGGGGCGCAAGTTAGCTAAACTCTTTTACAACTATGATTAAGTCCAAGTTTCAAGTAGATCGCTATCTAAGGGCACACTTACATAGACAAATATTCCCTCAATCGTGTAAAAGGGCTCTGGGCTTAAGTGACGATGTAGTAGTAGAGATGAAAGTGCGATCGGACCAAATAGAAACGGTTCAATCAAGGTGAAACAGTAGAAACAATGCGACTGCAACGTAATCTCGAAACTCGGGTCACCCCCAAGTTAAAAAAGAGCGTCAATAAATTGATCAATGCGAGCAAGGAAATGGGGTTTGAAGGAGTGAAAAATAACCTGTCAAGGCTGCAACAATTAAGATGATAAAACTTAGGACTACAGTCTGAAACTAAAGAAAGGGTGTAAGCAGGCGTTATAATAATGGAAACAAAAGGGAGGGAATCGGACATCCGTTTCACCCTTCACATCATCTCACTCCGTCTCGCGCAGGTTGCCTCGCCTGAAGCCTGCATCCAAAGCCCTTACTTGCATCCGTCAGATGCTATGACTGGTCAGGTTGAAAGTCCTAACCCACTACACTGGTATGAAAAGGGTTAAAGTCGTTGATGATCCCTGACATCCGCAGCTATGACAGCTTCTGATTCGCTCGTGACGGCCACTGTTGCATGGGCAGTGTTGCTTGTTTCCAGGCACCAAAAACTGAACTGATCGTCCTCTATCCTGTGTGGTCAGCCCTATGGTTCGCTTTGGTGCTGGCGTGCGCAACGGCTGGGCGTTTTGAGGGGCTGATTCCAGGCTTTCTCATCAGGAACAGACTTGATCTCATGATAAGATAACAGATATCCCATGAGAGCTCAAGGCAAGGTCCTATTTTTACCAGATTAGGCCTTGCGAGCCGAGCATGCCGAATTGCTGGGCCACCGAATCAATTCCAGATAATGAACAAGAAGTCTCAAATGTCAATATTCACAAAGTCTAGTATATATACAATGTCCGAAATCCATTATTCACCCTCTCTTTATCAACCGTCCTCCGTCAATTACCATAGACCCACGCTCTAATACCCTGAGCCATACGACTTCTTAACCTGCGACACTATTAGAACAAGCTCATAACCGTCGCAGCCGCAATAAGCGCAAGACCAAGCGCTCCAACACGCTCCATCTCACCAGCAGCATTTCTTTCACCTTCTGCCTTCTTCTCCGCGGGCTGGCGTACCTTTGTCAAAGTGACGTTGAAAGCAGGGTTCCTAACAGACTCGCTAACGCCCTCCTCACCCTCAGTAAACACAAACAGGTCCAGAGGAAGGTAATCGTAAACCGAGCGGTCCTGCTGGAACCAAGTTTGGCAAGTTCCGTCCTCGAAGAATAGGGCGCTGTCGTACTCAGCATTCGTAGACGAGTTGGTCTTGTCGAAGACGGCGCGCCAGGCAGTTTGACCCTTCTTGTTGAGGTTGCTGGGATAAACACGGGCGTCGATGTAGGGAGTCGCTGTGGAGGCGTTGGACTCGAGGGCGTTGAAGTTATAGTTGCCAATGTTGTTGAGAACGTCGAAGCCTCGAGCCTGCCAACTCTTAATCTTGAGACCTGGTCCGCTGTCGGAGTGAAATGAGATGCTCGAGTTGGTTGACTTGTCCTCGTATTCGCCAGCAAAGGCCTCCTCTGCGTCGTCGCGACCGACCTTCTCGATAGCGGGGATGAGGTTCTGGATGACGGCGCTGAGGGCGGTGGCAGTGACGTAGGGGTTTGCAGAAGCCTCGAGGCCACCGGACATGATGGAGATGACAATATCGTAATCGGGAATGAGGACGGTCTGAGAGTGGTAAAGACCAAGATCACCGCTCTTGGTGTAGACGTCAATGAGACGGCCATCGGACGTAAAGTTGTCGCCGCGGAGGATCTCCCAAGGTCCTCCAACCTGGTAACCCCAAGAAGCAGTGTTGGACTGGGGCTTCATCCACTTGCGAGTCTGGACTGGAGACAGAAACTTGTTGGAAAGGATACCCTCGGCGAGGAGGAGCATGTCGGAGACGGAAGAGAACATGCCACCAGCACTAAGGACAGTTAGCTAGCACAGGGAGGTATCAACATGGCACTTACGCAGCAAATACACCAAGGCCGATGTTCCATGTAGGCTCCTTGAAAGGGATGAAAAGATCCTTCTCAGGAGGTGTCTTGTCAATATACGTGTTCTTCATGCCGACTACATCCAGGATATCACGCTTGATGACCTCCTCGAAAGGCTTGTCTTCAGCCGCCTCAATGACAAGACCCAGCAGAGCGCTACCGACATTGGAATAGACGGGGTTGGTGAAGGGGGCGTAAACCGGAGGTCGAAGGTTGACTTGCTCAAGAAGGTCCTTCTTGGCGCAAGCAGTAGTGTTGAGGAGACCAGAGCAGGTGGGTCCTTTGCCTTTGGGAATATCAGGGAGGCCAAAAGGCTCCCAGCTTTCGGCGCCGGCAATTGCTAAATCCTGAGCCACTATGTGACGGTCAGTACAATGATCGGTGGTTAAGTATGTAAACACTTACGGTCAACACCCACGCCTGAGAGATGACTGGTAAGCGATCCAACAGTGATGTCCTCCCACTTGAGTGAGAAGATATCGTCATCCTTGGCCGTCTTGTTAAGCTCAGGTAGGTACTTCAACACCGAAGCCTCCATGTCAATCTTGTCGCTAATGAGGGCAGCCAAGACTGTAAGAAGCTTAGAGCCACTAGCAATACGAAAGACTGTATCCTCATCGATCTCTTTAGAACCCTCACCAGGGTTGGGAGGTGTATAGTAGTAGGTGAAGAGGGGGTCATCCTCATGAATGGACTTGGCACTGATGGCGATACCAGAGTAGTTGAACTGGGAAGCGATTTTCTCGTCAAGCCCGGCCTTCAGTGCATCTGCAGCTTTTTGAACAAGCTTGCTCTCGCCTGGGGCTTGAGGAGCTGGGAAGACGGCGCCGAGAGGAGGGCATGCTTTGGCATCAACGAGGGCAAAAGCACTAGCAGCAACGGCTGCCAGCTTTGAGAAGGAAGGCATTGTGAAGAAAATAGAGAACGGAATAGCAATGAAAGCTAAGGAAGATGGTTTGTAAGTAGGGACATGATTGCAAATACGTTGGAAGGTCTCTGTTATATACACAAACGTCAACAGCCAGCTCAGCCCAGTTGTTCAAAGGATCATCACTAAGATCGGATTAAACCTTGAGTTAATCTCGGATTCCAATGCGTAAATCCATGAACACCCTTCAATAAGCAGCCCAAGCCCCACGGCTGAGACTACAGAACTGCCCGCTATAGAGGTGCGCGTAACGATATCCAGGGTGTAGTGTTGACCTTAGCCTCGAAGCTTTACGTAGTAATCTCGGTCTCTTGAGTGCGAGCTTCAACATGTGCCAGAACTACATAGACGAACAGCTCAAAAGGGAAAAGGCTTCGATTTCGAAGGATTTAGCGCCCAGGTTGCTGACTACATACATTACCAAAGGGGTCTATCCAATGGTTCTCCAGCCCGAAGTCCAAGTCCGAGCAGGCCAATGGGCGGAGATGATCTACAGTAACAGTGGAGTAGTAGAGCGATTGAGCTGTAAGGCTGAGGCACTGCAACGGATACCACGGATATTCGCCAAGGCATTGATCCAAATCCAATGATGGCATTGACAGCTATTTGACATTATTCTACCGGTATTTCATCGGTAACTACTAGTTTCAACGGTTTATTCTGGGGCGTTTCATCCATGGGCTGACTCTCTGCAGAGCCAATAACTTGGCATCCATCCTCAATAGGCAATCACCGGTTGTAAGCTTCAACGTTAACTACCGTTATGCAGGCATTACGATGAATATTCCAGCTTACTGTCTGCATTTATTCATCAGAGGCGATATCATGAATCTTCCGTCATGAATTATCAATCTCCCATATTTTCGTGTAGTCTACGCTTTGATCCAGGCTTAGCTCCGCACTCTCAAAGAACCGGGCCAGCTGCTGCGCCTCAATCCATTGATAGCAAAAGACCCGGTAAATAGCCCTTGGCAGTGCCTCTCTACCTACCTACGCAAAATACACTGCCGAGAGAACTGGGCTGTGTAAGCCAGGGTTCCTGATTAAGCTACTGTAAGGATTCATGAAGCTGTGGGGTAAGGATCAACCCCTACATTTACAGCGGGCATCCAAGCAATAAAACCACACACATCACCCGCGCCAGACCCCTCCGCTCATTCCTTTGGCTCGGACTCTTGATCTCGGACTCACGATCGCCATACTCAAGCCTACCTTAGACTCTCAGCTCTCAGCCCTACAGTCCCTAAACTGCTGCCGACTAATTACTATCCCATCCTGTAGTGTTGTCTCGGTACCCTACTAGCCCATGTTTTCAGTCCCATCACAGACCTCTCCCAAGCCCTCGGGCCGCAAGGGGAGCAAAAAGGTGCGGACTGGCTGCATCACCTGCAAGTCCGTCTTCTCTTGGCCTTCCAGAAACAATTGACCACATTTACTGACCTTGAACAGGATTCGTAAAGTAAAATGCGATGGTAAACACATCTGCTACCCAATAGCTAAACATCTACACCCACTAACACGCGCTTGCAGAAGGTAAACCTCACTGTTTGCGATGTATCAAGACAGGCCGCCAATGCGATGGCTACCGCCCATCCCCAGGCTCGTCCCCTGAGCCCTTGTCTCTGAGTCCAGCCCCTGGCTTTGACTCTCCTCAAGAAGCACGCGCCTTTGATCACTACCGTCTACGCACCGCCAAAGTTCTCTCGGGGGCCATCGACGCTGGTTTCTGGGGCGGCGTAGTTCTCAAGATGAGCACCACTGAACCCGCCGTGCGACACGCCATTCTCTCCATCAGCAGTCTTCACGAGGCTGTTGAATCGCGGAGTAAAACCGGTCGCGTTGTCGATACGCGTTTTGCCTTTCGCGAGTATGGAAACGCCATCACCTCGCTGCGCAACTGGGGTCAGCGTAATGAGCCCTCAGTTGTACCCCTGCTCGTCTGCGTGCTCTTCATCTGTGTAGAGTTCCTCGCCGATCGCGATACAGCTGCTCAGATGCACATCTGCCAAGGCCGACAGATCCTATCCAGTCTCAGCGATGGACGCTCTCCAGCCATTGAGATGATCAAGCATGCACTTCTGCCTATTTATGCCCGTCTCAGTCTCTCGAGCTTTCTATTCGGCAGTCGTCCTGCGCCTATTCCAGCGCATCTCCGCAGCTGGACAGATATGCCCGCCGTATTTGCCAGTGTTGATGAAGCGCGATATGCCTTGTATCTGGTTCTCGACGAGTCCTTGCAGTTCAGCGCTGGTGCACGCGGTCCTGTTTTCGATCCAAACGCACCTCCTGAGAATATGAAAGCCCTTCGTGATGAGCAGCAGCGGCTCCTCTCACAGTTGACCCGATGGCACGCTGCCTTTACCGTCCTCACGTCAATGAGCCCACAGTCTCCCAACATGGAAAACTCACTCAATATACTGCGAATATACTACAATTCAACCATCATCTGGGTTTCCACAGCCTTGGAGTCAGGCGACCTAAAGTTTGATTCACACATTGAGAACTTTGCAGCCATCATCTCTCTAGCATCCTCGATTATTGGATCGGTTCCTGTCAACGCCAAGATGGAGCCCTTTAGCTTTGAGACAGAAATTGTCCCCCCTGTCTACTGGACAGCCATCAGGTGTCGCCATCCTTTGCTGCGACGAGCTGCTCTCAAGCTGTTGACGCGGGACCAGATGCGCAATCGTAGGGAGAATCTATGGCATGCTCGCGAAACCTCCGTCATCGCCGCCCGAATCATCGAGATCGAAGAATCCGAATTCGAGACTCCATTGGATCTTGATCTAACGATGAGCTCCATGACCTCGCCGAGTCCAAGCTCTCTGGACGAGTTGTCAGCTGAAACAGGAGCTGCCTTTGATCTTTATACATGTAACCCCAAGAAGATCAGAA
>JAAVTZ010000578.1:0-23699 GCA_014898835.1 Fusarium lateritium
CTCTAGTCGTGGTCGTCCTTGTCGTCGTCTTATTATAAGTTATCTCCACATCCTCTTCCTCTCCCGAGTTCTCTTCTACCTCACCTCTTCTCTTCTCTTTGTCTTCATCCTCTTCTTCTTCTTCCCTCCCCCACCAACCGAGTTGTCTATACCAAGTCTCTCATCATGTCTTCCCGTCCTCAGAACATTGGCATTAAGGCCATTGAGCTTTACATGCCCAGCCAGGTAAGTCGAGATCCTCCCTCTGCGCCGTACCTCACAAACCCCAATACCCTCACATTGCCTGCTTTTTGCTGGGAATTGTTCTTGTTGGATATTGCCCCTCACCAAACTTTTTGAATGCGAAAAAAAAGTCCCTGCGTTACTCTCGTGTTCGGGTTCCTGGTCGTGTGCCCCTCCATTCTGCCCCTCTATCCCAACGCTCGATAATGCTTTTTTTGTGACGCCCCCAGCTAACCACAATTTTGTTTGGTATTAGTATGTCGATCAGGTTGAGCTCGAGAAGTTCGATGGCGTTAGCGCCGGAAAGTACACCATTGGTCTTGGCCAGACCAAGATGAGCTTCTGCGACGACCGCGAGGGTATGTTTCTCACCGTCCCCTGAAAAGGCGATCCTTTAGCGTGATGCGCCTGTCTTCACCGCGTCCTGGGAAGACCCATGATGGGATTGAACCACTGCTAACGTGTGTCTTGCTATTCTCCCACGATAGACATCTACTCTTTCGCCCTTACCGCTACCTCTAAGCTCCTCAAGAACTACAACATCGACCCTAACTCGATCGGTTACCTCGAGGTTGGCACTGAGACCCTCCTTGACAAGTCTAAGTCTGTCAAGAGTGTTCTTATGCAGCTGTTTGGCGACAACACCAACATTGAGGGTGTCGACACTATCAACGCCTGCTACGGTGGTACCAACGCTGTTTTCAACGCCATCAACTGGGTTGAGTCTTCGGCCTGGGACGGTCGCGATGCTATTGTCGTTGCCGGTGATATTGCCCTCTACGCCAAGGGTAATGCCCGCCCCACTGGTGGTGCTGGCGCCGTCGCCCTCCTGATCGGTCCCAACGCCCCCATCGTTGCGGAGCCTGGTCTGCGTGGTACCTACATGCAGCACGCCTACGACTTCTACAAGCCCGATCTGACTAGCGAGTACCCTTACGTTGATGGTCACTACTCCCTCAACTGCTACACCAAGGCCCTCGACGCCGCCTACCGCGCCTACTGCAAGCGTGAGGCCAAGCAGTCCACCAACGGCGTCACCAACGGTGACGACGCTTCCAAGACCAGCCTCGACCGTTTCGACTACCTTGCTTTCCACTCCCCCACCTGCAAGCTCGTCCAGAAGTCTTACGCTCGTCTCCTCTACCATGACTACCTCGCCAACGCCGACTCACCTGCTTTCGCTGAGGTCGCTCCCGAGCTCCGTGACATGGACTACGAGAAGTCTTTGACCGACAAGGTTGTTGAGAAGACCTTCATGGCTCTCACCAAGAAGCGCTTCCAGGAGCGTGTCAACCCCTCCATCCAGGTTGCCACTAACTGCGGTAACATGTACTGTGGTAGCGTCTGGGGTGGTCTGGCCAGTCTTATCAGTGTCGTTGACAACAAGGCTCTTGAGGGCAAGCGAATTGGTCTCTTCAGCTATGGCTCTGGTCTGGCTGCCAGCTTCTTGTCTTTCCGTATCAACGGCAGCGTCGAGAAGATCTCCAGCGTGCTTAACATCCCTGCCCGCCTCGAGGCCCGCCGTGCCGTGCCCCCTGCGACTTACGACCAGGTGAATGAAGGATGATTCTACTGCGCTTTTGAACATATATACTAACTACTTTTCTCCAGATGTGCGACCTCCGAAAGCAGGCTCACCTCCAGAAGGACTACACGCCCAAGGGCGATGCCTCTACCATCACCTCTGGTACTTACTACCTGACCAAGGTCGACGATATGTTCAAGCGCGAGTACGCTATCAAGGAATAGAGGATTGACTTTATTGAGTCCGTCCTACGATCCTTCTGTTTTGAGTCCGTTTTTTTGACGACGGACTTTTTGCTTCTTGAATTGGCTCCACAACAGTTACGAACCAAGATCAAAAGCATATCATGAACATGATGACTTCAATGGGAGAAAATTAGACGCATTGGGAAGAGGAATACAGTGGACGATGATAGAAGTGCATTTCGTGCGGCGGAGATTAACACGGCGACCCCCTAATTGAGCCAGCAGTGGTGGACATTGAGAGCTTGTGTATATAACGGGAACGCCGTCTCTCCTAGGAGGATTTACCAAGAAGTTTGTCGAGGCCTGTAGACATGGTCGTTTGGCGCTCAGAAGAAGATATTATGACACTTTGGAATATCAAAAGAAATCTATTTCCAAACAATTAAATGGTCTTTGAATTATATCTAATTTTGTACAGTCAACCCTGTACTTGTCTCCGGTATATAGGGTCCTTGTATACATATCCTCCACCAGTGACAAGTCTCACCATTTTTACAGGAATCTATAACTCTATTTATACATCAGGGTATTCGTTCTATTTCTCCTCCTTGAACTTCCACTCTGCATGTCGGTGGAGCATATAGTCCTTGCTCTGGATACCCTTCCAGATACCGTAGAGGCCGCCCAGCGGGGGCTTGCTCTTGAGCGAACGCTTCCACTTCTGGCGTTCCTCCTTGCGCGCTTCCACATCGACCTTGACCTTGTCGTGAACGCTTGGCAGCGTCTCGGCGTGATACTTCTTCCTGAGAGCGTCATACCATGGTCGGTCATAGAGCTTCCAGAACTCCTCTTCATTGTAATACGTGTGCGCATATAGCCACTTCAGACCACCCAGCTCGACAAGTTTATCCTCGAGAGCGCGGTTCTTGGTCACAAACTCATCCGGGTCTGAGGGACCCCAGCCCCATAGACCAATGTTCAGAGATGGTGGGGTAGTAACAGTACCGTCAGCAGCAGTCGTTGTCTCGCCAGTATGGGGGTGGAAGGTTGGTGGAGGTGTCTGCTTCAATGGGCATAGCCATAGAGGCCAGATGTTGAAGTTCTCAGCAGTATAGTCGACAAAGTTCTCGGCGGTCTTGTAGGGTAGACCCAGGTCCTGAACGATGAAGCGGGCGGATTCACCGCTACCGTGAAGGGCACGGTACAGCATACGGGTATGGAGGAAATCGTCGAGGAACCAGCGGAAGAAGCGAGTGAAGGGCACGCCCTTGAAGTAGGTGAAGGCGGCTGCGCCTACCCAGAAACCGCCGCGGTCGTACCGGAAGAAGTATTCGGAGAGGGGGATATAATCGACAGGAGAGGACGAGGCGGAATCGGCGGAGACAGAAGGGCCGGCGGATGGGATACTGCGGGTGCGATCTTGAACATGAAGATAGTACCAAGGATCCCAGGCGCCACTGAAGGTCTGGGGTTTGATATCGGCGGGCTTCTCGTCAGTCAGGCTACCAGTAACAACGACGCCGTGATCCTTGGAGAAGAGGATGCCGTCGACATAGTCGTTGGTCGGGTTTTCGGTTTCGGCGCGGATACGTGCAACAGCCTCGGCGACGCTGCTGGTGCGATGGTAGGTTGTCTTGACGAACTTCTTAGCTTCCTGGAGCTGAAGCTCGAGGAGAGTAGTCACTCCCAGAGATCCGACAGCTCCAGCGGCGCCGCGGAATAGGTCAGCGTGCTCCTCACGAGATGCACGAACAACCTCGCCATTTCCAAGGACAATCTCAGCCCAATTGACAGTGTCGTTGAAGAAGCCGTGCTTGAACGAGGAGCTCTCTCCCGCCGTTCCGGCAAAGCCTCCTCCGGCGGTGATACCGGGGAACTCCATGACAACGGGCGGGACGAGGCCGTGCTTCAGTGTAGACTCGACGAGCTTGTCCATAGGGACATTGGGCTCGACGAGAGCCGTGCGGGCGGCGCGATTGACTTCGAGAACATTGCGAAGGGCGCTGATATCGACGACGGGCTTGCCTGTCTGCTGGGGCCGGGTACTGTTGGTGCTGCCGTGGAAGATTCGGTAGGGCTCGCGGCGCTCGAAGAAGCCGCGGACGGCCGAGGCAATGGAGGTTACGGCTTGTCTATGGCGCTCCATGACTGCGCTCCCGTCTGGGGATGGGATTGGCTTTGGTGTCTGCCGGTGGCTTGCTGGTGAGAAGGAAGTAGCTGAGCTTCGAGGCCCGGGAGTTATGATTATGCAGGTCCCGCCCTGCTTTTATGCATAAATTTATGCCATGTCAGATGCAGGGTAGGCGGGTGGCCATAGAACTTCACTCGAAAGCTAGAAACCAGGTATAAGACTAAAGTTTGACAAATAATTGAGCATCACAAACAGGTCTTATAGATTAGATGAGATCGGGAAATTATTTTGTTCGGCCTCGAGCTAATTGCTGTGTATTTTGTGTGTCGGATACCTGTTGTAGGCCTAGTTAATACTCGGTAGAACAACCCATGGTTCTCTTTTTAGTAGACAATTCCACAGGTAAAATTGTGTTTGATATCTTATCTGATCCATCTCTCAGAGTGGATAATCATCTTCCTAGTCTGATTTTATTTACTTGCCCCTCTTGTCCTGTGCTCTCCGACATTAGATCGTTTACGTAGTTAGATCTCGCAGGGTATGTGTAAGTCGCTCAAGCAAAACTAACTCACCGCCGACGGCGATCGATCTCGGCCGCGGCTAGCCACACAAAACCTGGACCCCGGCACCGGAACCTCCAAAAAATAACTAACGTCAGTCAAGGATCGTTTTGGTAGCCCAGCTGTTGACAACCTTGTATGTCATGTTCATCTAACCTGCAACACTCATTTACTGATCAATTGGTCTCGATCTTACAGGAATCATGCTCTCTGCTACTTCTGGAGCGGTGCGCATTGGCGCTCGTCGCGTTGCCCCTCGAGCGGCCTCGATCGCCGTTGCGCTGAAGCCCAAGGCCTCCCTCGGACGAAGCACCGATATTGCTCAAGCCCGTACCTTTTCTTCTACTGGACGTCTATCCTATGCTATCAATACGAACCCGAACCCGCCACTGGGTATCAAGAATGCCTCCAACGACACACCGTCCCGAATTGGCCTCATTGGAGCCCGTGGCTATACTGGCCAAGGCCTGATCGATCTGCTGAACGAGCACCCCAATATGGACCTACGGCATGTTTCTTCTCGAGAACTCTGCGGTCAGGAGCTCAAGGGATATAACAAGCGCAAGATTATCTATGAGAATCTATCCCCCGAAGAAGTGGCTCAACTGGACAAGGAGGGCAAGGTTGACTGCTGGGTAATGGCTTTGCCTAACGGCGTTTGCCAGCCTTTTGTTGAAGCCCTTGGAAAGACTTCGAGCTTGATTGTTGATCTTTCCGCCGATTATCGATTCACTACTGAGTGGACATACGGTCTCCCTGAGCTGATCCAGCGCAGCAAGATTGCGCAATCCAGTCGCGTCTCCAACCCTGGCTGCTATAGTACAGGATCACAGCTAGCAATCGCACCTTTGTTTCCTCATCTTGGAGGCATTCCCACGGTTAGTATTTTGTGTCGTCTCTTGCTGAGGGAAGGGATCGTATAAATAACTGACTAACCAATCAGGTTTTCGGAATCTCAGGTTACAGTGGAGCAGGTACCAAGCCCTCCCCAAAGAACGACGTCAACGTTCTCCACGACAACCTTCTGCCGTGTAAGTGCTCAGACCTCAATTACGGAAATGTGTAGCTAATCTTCAACAGACAGCTTGACTGGACATATCCACGAGCGTGAGATCAGTCATCAGCTTGGTGCGCCAGTAGGATTCATTCCTCATGTGTATGCCATCCAATATCTCTTATTCCTTTCGTGCCTTGAGACTGACGATGACCTAGCGCCTCTTGGTTCCGAGGCATTCACCTGACCATCAACATCCCCTTGAGTCAGACAATGACTTCTCGAGATATCCGTCAGATCTACCAAGACCGATATGCTGGCGAGAAGCTTGTCAAGGTTGTCGGTGAAGCCCCTGTTGTGAAGTCGATCCAGAACAAGCACGGTGTTGATATTGGCGGCTTCGCTGTTGACAGCACTGGCAAGCGTGTCGTCGTTTGCGCCACGATCGATAACCTCAACAAGGGCGCTGCCACACAATGCTTGCGTAAGTCTTTTCAACGAATAATGACGTTTCGTTTCTATTCTTGCTAACAACTACAATCAGAAAACATGAACCTGGCGCTCGGATACGACGAATACCAGGGCATCCCTCTTGAATAACTAGATCGGTCTTCTAAGATTTAGTCTCTTCCGTAACCCGTCGGTATCCATCGTCTCAAAGAGGGGCGAAGCGTCCGTTTGCATTAGAGAGACGGGACGCGCCAATTTACAAGCGGTCCCAGGGAAGGTACCACAAGTATATACCGAGGGACAACTTGTTGGGGGTAGTTAGAGATGACTAGATTACTCGAATTCATGACGATGTTAGCTGCGATAGAGGAAGCGTCAGGGGTAGTTAAGAGGTGTCTGATTTCTAAATCACTAAGGCATACCTAGAAGAAGTACGGCAATAAAAAAAAAAGATCTGTTTAGCATATTATTTAAAAAGGATAGCCAATGCCTCGCACAGTCTCTTTTGTTTTATTCACAGCTGAGTTTAAGTATCGCATGCACTGGGCTTTATCTTTCGGTCGTACGGGTCCGGTCTCAGGGATTCGGAAGTGGTGGAGGCGGAGCCGAGATAGGCGGATCGGTGGGGATGTTCGGATATCATGTAAGTCGAAGCAGGCCTTGACTTTGAGATACTACTCTTTAGGTTCTGTGGTATCCATGCTACGTGGACCGTATAAGCGCCTAGCTACTTAATTAGAAATACCCTCTTGTATCCATTTCCTTCACATACTCTATTCAACTCAGCCTCATAGTACGATAGAGACTAAATCATCTATAGCTTTGATATTGGCGGCTCTAGAACCTCTAGTCCCGTCTTCTGCAATACCCTCTGCCGAATATCCTCTTCTGAAGCATCACTCAACTCGTCAAACCTCATCGGCACCTCCTCACATGTCTTGGCCTTTATCATGACAGCTCTCGACTCAATCATCTCAGGATCCTCCACTACCGCACGTATAAACGCCGCCCAGCCATTGTAGCACCGTTGCGTGGGGGGAGCGTTGCGCAACATCAGTGCAAAGCAGTGCGGCATGCCCTCGTACTCCTCAAACACAACCCGCACGCCGTCGGCCTCGAGCTTGCGTGCGAGGAACTTATCCTCGTACGCGAGAATTTCCCACCCCGTGCAGAGGTAGATAGGGGGTGCACCCTTCCAACTGCGGGCCATGACGAGTGAGGCTAGGGGGTGGGCAGCGAGGTCATCGGCGATGTACAAGTTGCGTCTAGGTGGGTTGGCCGGCCAGGCATCGCAAGGCGGTATCGTGAGCCTTTCCATCGTCTCAGGCTTGGGTAGGTAATCGTACGGCGTTGGTGTGGTTACCTCCCATGTCGGGGAGCTTTGTGTGGTATCGAGCCACGGAGAGTTGAGTGCCACGCCAGCTGGCATAGGAACCTGGCGTAACTCGCCGTGCCACAGAATTGGAGAGTCCTGTCTGCGGAGCTCGAGGATGAGTTGGAGTAACGACAAAGAAAGATTGCCGCCAGCACTAGAAGATGTCAGGTTAGTACTTGTGATACGCCGACTAGATTCGCTCAAAGGTTAGACACATACCTATCACCAGCAATCACAATATTCTCCGGCTGTACAGGATCATGATACGCATCAGGAGGCGGATACAACAAAGTAAAATAAGATATAAACGCATCAAGCAAGGCTGCGGGGAATGGATCCTGCGGTGCAAGACGATAGCGTACCGAGTAACACCGACCACCCGTCAACTGCGCCAGCTTCTTTGTTGTAGGACGATGTGTCGCCGGGTCACAGAGATAGTAAGCGCCGCCGTGCAAGTACAGAACCGTCGTTGGACGCTTACACTCTCGCATCATGCCGTGATACCGCTCCCGCTCCGACACGTCAGGCAACGGAGCGCCGCGGGCCACACCGCTCCGGTAGCCGGTCCATTCGGCCTCGACATCGACCAGATCGGGCACGGGGACCCGGCAGGTGGAACTTCCGAGGTGTTCGACGGCGGTGATGAGAGCGTCGCGAATCGACGTCTCTGGAGGCCGAGGGCTGGCGTACTTACTGACCCAGATGTGTCCCTTGATACCAGAGTCGCGCAGTGTGAGTCGCTGAACAGAGGATACACTACGGGGAGTTTTCGGAGTGAGGATGACGCGGAGACAAGCGATTATGATGGCGCTTTGGAAGTCGAGATATTTGCTTGAGTCGGAAAGGCGGAGGACGTGCAACAAGGATTGACGGATGATGAGCGGGAGTAAAGGAACAACTGTCCGAATGGTTTCGAGAGTATGCGAATCCATGTCGGTATGGAGGTAAGGTTTGGTTGTGAGGTGAAGAGAGCCGATGTTGTGGTAGTGGTTGAGGTTGTAGATATAAGTGGTGATGTAAGTGATTCAGATGATAATGGCGTAGTGAACAGAAGCGTTCAGCAAAAGCCCGCCACTGCTATACCTGACTTATTATCTCTTTTCAGAGTAGTCAAGTATATTAGCCGGCCGAGGAATTCATAAATGTGTGCTGGTAATAGAGAGGTAGTCAAAGAGACGACGGGTTGAGAAAGTTGATGAGTGGTAGTGCAGAGACTATATGTGAACAAAGAGTCGACAACTATTTAGAAAGCTCATGTACCCTCTTTAGGAGGACACCAATCATATGAATAGTTCCAAATTGGAATCGCGTCAAACTCCAAGTAAGGAATGGTGGTTCCTAGGGGTCCATGACACTTTTTTGCTTTGCCACTACCCACGTCTTGTAAGTGCGCCGCTTGGTGTGGTT
Source organism: Fusarium lateritium (assembly GCA_014898835.1). Lineage (NCBI taxonomy): Eukaryota > Fungi > Ascomycota > Sordariomycetes > Hypocreales > Nectriaceae > Fusarium > Fusarium lateritium. The sequence goes on from JAAVTZ010000578.1 coordinate 8,850, forward strand.
ACCTCTGCCCTTTGACGGGCAGGAAACCTAGGAAATCGAGAAAAATGATATATCACGTCAAAAAAAGGCGGTTTTGAGGCGAATCGTTACGCAGAAAAAGAATGATAGGTGTCAAGTGTGCCGAATTTGCGATTTGTGATGAGCTACTTCAACGAGCCTCGGCATTTTTCTTTCTCAGTGACGTCGATATCCATATGGAGTTGCTGCTAGGCTTGCTAGCGTCTCGGATGAGAAGGATGCGAAGCCGACATTCGGTATCAATGATTATTACAATATTGCCAAGAGTGGTTCGTAATTTAAAGACAGACACTTAAAGAGAAGTCTGTTTCCTAGCCCCGGTAAAGCAGATAATTGAATGACATGCGCTGGCGGTGTATGGGTGAGAATGCTTCTAGACTCAACCCAAATTGGTAATTCTTGCGGGAGACAAGGTTGAGTGTATGCAGAAGAGCAAGGGGATGCATGTAAGCGCAAGGAAGGTGAAGGAAAATCATCTAGACTCAAAATCTCTAAAGCAAGCTACGACGAGTTCATACACATCTGGTGGTTGAGCCTACATGAGCCAACATTAAGCCAATTGCGATTGTAGATTACGACTTCAAGTGACGGCGTGGTCATATTTTGACAAAGGGTGATATAACGCTATAATACCATCCCGCCACATAAACACCCCGAATCAACCAACCCCATTATCCTAGAACTGTAGATGCATAAATTACTGTACAATAAGATGAAATCCAGTCTTTATATACCGACTCAAGAGCTGGAGCTAGCGCCCGCCTTGGGCTCATCCGCTTTGACCTGGGTCGACGAAGTGTCATTCTGGTTGGCCATGGCCATCTGCCAGGCGGGAATAGACTTCTTTCCCGTCATGTTGGCAAGAGGCGACGATGAACGGTTAAGCTGCGGCGCAGAGGGGAAGGTTGGCTTGGGAACCTCAGCCGCGGGTGTGGTGGTGCTTGATTCAACTCCGGTCTTCTCTCCGTTGGTCTTTGCAACAGGAGTAGAGGTAGCGGCGGGAGCAGTGTTTGCGCTGCTACCAGCGTTAACGCTGCCGCTTGAGCTTCGCATAAAGCTTGAAGTTGCCGAGGGGGCCGAGGTGTTGCTGCTCATTCGCTGGGAGACCAAGGTCTTGAGACTAGTGAGCTCAGTGTTGATCTCACCCAGCCGGCGGTCGGTCAAGGACTTCTGGTTCTCAAGAGCCTTGGGGATCGCGTCCTTCAGAGACTGAACCTCGTCCCGAATTCGGTTCGCGTCGTCCTCCCGTCGTCGATTGGCAGCCTTGAGGTCGGTCATAACTGTCTCGAGATCCGCAATCGCCGTATCCAGCTTCTCGGTTCGCTCCTTCTCGGCATTCTTCAAACTCTCCGTATCCTTGGCGAGTTGCTCAACCAGTGTAAATGCTCGGTCGAATTGTTCCTCGATCGATTTCTTATCCTGCTCTAGCTTCTCCGGCGTCGGAGGTGCGACCATGGGATAGACGTAGCGCTGATCGCATGTTAGTTTACAACAAGTCAACTCCGATATCAACCACGAACCTTTCCCAGAGAGTAAAGGCCATATGATACTCCTCCAACTACCGTAGCCATGATGAACCAGTCCCTCCAGTCCCTTTTTGGGGGAGGTGGCGGCGGTTGCCAGGCATGCTGTGGAAAAGGGGGATAGTATTGCTGACTAGGAGGAGGGCCCACGGGAGCACTGGGATAAGGCGCGTTAGGAGCTGGGGGTGCGCTGCCGCCGGTTCGAGATAGCGCAGCGTCGATTTCTTCTTGAGTCAGGTTCTTGCTTCGGAGGAACGAGATGCGGTTTTCGACAGAGGACGATGCGACACTCGGGTCCTGCAGGACTACAATGGGTTAGTAAGCGCATTCAAGATTGTCGTATGAAGATAGCTACTGACATTGGGACTATTCAGGAGTCAGTATATGCAGGTCCGAGATCAACGCGCCGAGTGGCTGGGGAAGGAGGTTTACTTACTGCAGAGGCGACGAGATCCTCGCGAATAGCCATGATTGATGTTCAGCCGTCAGGCGGCTTTCACCACATAACCCGAATCGCAATGGGAGGAGTTGGAGAAGAAATTGTTGAAGAAAGTTGAATGGTGTTGATGGAAAGTGACAAATGCATGTGCTTGGTTTGCGGAGGCCGGACCGTGGAGTCTTGAGAACGTGGAGGCGTGGAGTCGGAAGCGTGGCCGATCTGGGCCGAGGCTTGACCTGCCGCGGACGGTAATGGTACGTACCTAGAACGGTTGTTCAAGCCGTCTGTCTTTCCGCTGTGACAGTTGGAACTCACAGACAGTATCACGTGCGATATCAATTAATGGCCCCGCTTTGCCAACTCAACCGTGCTCCACCAGAGACCGCATCAGGGACCTTCGACCAATCATATCGCGAATGAGGTTTTGTTTACTTTCTCGCCTAGCAACAACATCTTCAATGCCCAATCTTCCCAGACGCCTCTTTCGCTTCTCGCATCCCACCTTACATCAACACCATTATAACGACAACCCGCTGGCGCATAATACATCCCACGATAATCGCCTGCCTTGCGCATGCATATCATTTCAGTCGCGTATTGCTCCTTTCATTAGATCATGTCCCAAGACACGGGCCTTTGGAGTGTCCGTAGACCCAGAGAGGTGCGACTCCCCATCATTTTTTGCCAGCCCATGCGCCGGGATGGTAGACCCTTGACTCACATATCGACTTGGGCAATACTCTGACTATCAACATAGACCCTAGGTGGAATCAGTGCAAACAGTGCCATTCCGCAGCCCGGTTCGACTATGAAGCGATCCAGCTCCAATATTGGCGCCAATTACCCGGGCAGTCATGTCCGCTCCATGTCGGGATCTAGGCAATCCCTTGCCATGCCGCGCCCTAACCAGCCTCTATTCCAACGCTCATCATCTGGAACAAACCTTGCCGACCTTGGCCTCTCGTCAGTCAAGCGCTCCTCGTTTCAACCTAAAGCGACCTATACCCCTGGAGCCACAACGACGCGCGCCTCTACCGATGGCGACCGACGCAGCAGCGTATACCGCCCTCGTCAGTCAACCGCCCCTGTAACGAGTCACCAGAGCTTCTTCCAGACTACACCTGCCCCTGCCGGCGTACCCCGCGATCCACGACCCTTGAAGGACCGATCGTTTCAAGCTCGCATTGGACAAGAGATTCTGGAGTATATGGTCCAAAACAATTTCGAGATGGAGATGAAGCACGTTCTTTCGCAAAACGTCCTCAAATCACCCACCCAGAAGGACTTTAACTACATGTTCCAATGGCTCTATCATCGCATCGATCCCAGCCACAAGTTCCAAAAGAATATTGACCAGGAGGTACCTCCTCTATTGAAGCAGATGCGATACCCGTTCGAGAGGAGCATCACAAAGAGTCAGATTGCAGCTGTCGGAGGACAGAACTGGAGCACATTCCTTGGTCTTCTCCACTGGATGATGCAGCTGGCTCAGATGTTGGATGGCTACGTAAACTGCCAATATGATGATGCATGTATGGATAGCGGAATCGATGTTAGTGGCGACCGTATCATCTTTGACTTCCTCAGCAACGGTTACCGAGACTGGCTGGCCATGGACGAGGACATGGGCGATGAAGAAGCTGAACGTGTTTTGGCACCTCATGTTCAGTCCATGGCAGCCGCTTTCGAGCGGTCAAACTCAAAGTACACATCGGAACTGGATATGCTTGAGGCTGAAAACGCAAGACTCCTCAAAGAGATTGAGGACTTGGAGAAGTCAACACCCGATCCAGCAGTCCTCGACAACCACTTCAAGATTATGGAGGAGGACAAGATCAAGTTCGAGGAGTACAATGCTCTGGCAATGCAAAGGTCAGACAAGTACGAGAGCCGGTCTCAGGTTCTACAAGAAGAGCTCGACAAACTCATGGAAGAACTTCAAGAGGCCGACGAGGAGCGACGTAGCCTGCAAAAGGCAGTTGATGCTCAGGGGATCAGCATGCAGGATATTGACCGCATGACTGCGGAGCGGGAGCGACTGCAGAAGGGTATTGAATCAGCAGGCCAGCGATTGGAGGAAGTGAAGAAAAAGGTATCAGAGCGAGAGTCGGACGCCAGCCGAAAACTGGACGAGCTGGAGCAGATGGTGGATCGATATAACACAATGGCGTATCAGATTGCGCTCATTCCTTCAACAGCAGCCAATGCCAAGGGCAGGGAGTTTGAGCTCCAGGTCATGGTGGCTGACAGCTCTGACTTTACATCTTCCAACTTAAAGGGATCATCAGGGCCGTCATCAGCGGATCGTTTGCTGGTTGATCCCACCAGCGGATACCAAGCAGGCCATATTCTCAACCTGGATCTTCGAGGTCAAATCCGAAACAGCTTCTTGTCACTGCGCAAAGAGATCTCAGATCGACGAAGCACAGCGATGGAGGAGATGATGAAGGATCACGACCTGCTAGATGGTATCAAGGAAGCCATCGAAGACCGACGCAGCGAGGTCGAGGCTCTCAATCATCGCGTGCGCGCAGCGGAGGAAGAATATGAAAAGACCAAGGAGGTCACAACAGCGCAGAAGCTGGCCTCTGATGCACACATCGAGAAGATGGAGAAGGAATTGTCGCGCATGCGAGCTGGACTGTCCGAAAATGTGCAGATTCTTGAACAACGAGAGATCAACACAACGATTGAGTAAGTGGTGCCGGACTTGTGACTAAAGCTATAAACACTAACTTTATCAACAGGTACGAGCAACTTGTACTTCAAGCCAATGCCCTCCGAGAAGAGTTACACACGGAGATTGACAGAATGCTCAACGATGTCATCAAGTTCAAGATTCACGTCCAGAAGAACCTTGATGACTACGAAGGCTTTGTGGCAGATGAGCTAGAAAAGGAGCTCGGCACTGACGAGATGGGTGATGACACTCGACAAGTCGATATGTGATGACGGCTACGCATGAGGCAATCTTTCAAGACGCTTATGATGACGATTAATGTTTCGGGCGGCTTTCTTGTTTGTTTTAAAGGCGTTTGGCTGACTGAATGAGTGAATGACTGGCTGGAAACAGTTGCGCCTGACTGGTACTTGTCTATATTGTGCTTCTTTCCTTCTTGTCGATACGCACCGCTGAGAGCAGGTTTGAGTACGAATGGCATGTTAGTAACGGTAGATACCTGGTTGTTTTGGTGTTTGAAGAAGGATACCACGAGCCTGTTTGATATAATTGGACTTGATTACGAGAACTATAATTACAAAAAGCATCATCATTAATACGGGGACTTGCTTCTGTTTGATCGGAGATAAACAATGCATGTAAGCTGACATTTAGTCGTCGCATGGACACCACATGGCCATGGCAGGGATTGTCAGCACCTTAGCAGGGGTTTCTTCAATGCTGACGGCAGGGATAACTACATCTCAGCTTGCGGCTCTTGTAGTTTATGATGACATGTCGGTTGACTATCGAAAGAGCTGGTGATAGAGCTGGCAACACGAGCTAATAGTTCTATCAAGAGATGTAGTGGCTATGTGTTTTTATGTAAAACAATGGAAACTAGGGTATAACCTTCTGTTGCATTCGGGATTGTTTATTCCCCGGATACCCTCGGAAAGACCCTCCCTAACGGAGTCGGGACCTCATGAACTGCGCGGAGAATCCACTGTAAACTCCGCTAACGCCTTGCAGGGCCTGGACTCCCTGGAGCGGACTGGAATTATGAAAAGTGGTGTGAAAAGTTGCAACATGTGAATGTGAATAAGCCGGGGTGCAGCGACGGTGATAGAAACGATACAAAAGTTAAAAAGAACAACGTTAGATCAACAACTGATTAGTTGAACATTCAGAGTTGGGGCGTCTTACTGTATGTTAGGCTATGCACAACTATACCCAAGTCAGTAGATAGTCATGCTGGGTATGTTGTGCTACCGCATCTTCCGTGTCTCGTTGTCATGGACTTTTTCGTATTGTTAGTGTCATCCAACATAAATCAACATAAATATCCGAGACACCTGGCGGCTTTGGATAGAACTCCGCCATACTACCCCCATACCCTGCTCAAGAAAACGTAAGTTACTCATGTACCTGGTCATTCCAATCTCGGCACTACTAGGTATTGATTCTCGGTTCCTTCCATGATCTTTCCATTTGCTGATCTCGGAGGAATGTACCTACCTAAACTCCAATTGTCATAGCTTCACTTATTGAACCAACTGAACCCATATTCTCTCCATTTTACCTTTTGCCTAACTCACCCTCTCCCTCTTAGCTTCTACTTTCTCCTCCTCCTCTTTTCTCTTCTCTCCTCTCTTCTTCTTCACCGGATGGTCGATGATCCTCCCCGTCCGTCCTGGTCTGTCCCCCCTACCTAATACGACTCTATCAAACTCCGGAGCCTCCGGTCCGAGATAGCTATACTTATGCCGCGTAACCACCCGACGATCCGTCGGTTTTGTTATCATTTTGGATCAACGACAAATATCAAAACTTTCGCATTCGCACAAACACACGCATACTCGACCGCCTCCCCGATAGCATCCTCCATCATGGCTCCCGCCGCGAATGCAGCTTCAGCCCAGCTTCAGCCGACAGAATTGGCTTCTCGGAATGCGCCCGGCTCGTCCAATGGCTTTGACTCTACTACCACCGCCGTCTCCAAAATTCCAGGTCGATCTGCTATCCCGGACGAGGCTATTCCCAACCCCCATCATCTGATCAAGCGTGGTTCTGTTGTTGGCTTCAAAAATCCCTATCCTTCACATGCAAATGCACCCAACTTAGGTACTATGTTGCGAAGAATCTGGTGGTACGTAAGGATTTTATCATGCCAAGAGAATTCCATTGTTCAGAATCTGATGAGTCTAGGCCTACCGTCACCGGCGACCTCAAGAAGCCTGATGTAACTCCTCCTAACGTACCTGTTGTTAAGCCCCAATGGAATACTGAGCGCGACGCTACCGACAAGATTCGTGCGACATGGCTCGGCCACGCTTGCTACTATGTCGAATATCCTTCTGGTCTGCGCGTCCTCTTTGATCCTGTCTTTGAAGACCGATGCTCTCCATTTTCTTTCATGGGCCCTAAACGATTCACCCCCAAGCCTTGCGATATCAAAGACATTCCTATTGTCGACGCTGTTGTTATTAGTCATTCTCACTACGATCACCTTTCACACTCCTCCATCCTCGAAGTTCAGAAATACCACCCTGATGCTCAGTTCTTTGTCGGCCTTGGCCTAGAGACGTGGTTCCGAAAGACAGGTATCAATCATGTTACCGAGCTCGATTGGTGGGAGGACGCCGACCTTACTGTGACGGTCAAGGAAGGAGATCTCACACGCGACATCAGCGCTCGCATCTCATGCTTGCCTTGCCAGCACACATCGGCCCGAACTCCTTGGGACCGCGATACCACTCTTTGGTGTTCTTGGGGCGTTCGATCTGGTGAAAAGTCGGTCTGGTTCGGTGGTGACACGGGTTACCGAGCTGTCCCCAGTCTTCCCGCCGGAACCGACGACTACGGTGCCGAGTACGATCATCTCCCCAGGAACCCTCAATTCAAGCAGATTGGCGAGTTCCGCGGACCCTTCGATCTCGGCCTGATCCCCATTGGCGCCTACTACCCTCGAGTGGCCTTCTCAGCCGTGCATGCGAACCCTTTCGACTCCGTGGAAATCTTCCGCGACACGCAGTGCAAGCGTGCGATGGGCATCCACTGGGGCACCTGGGCGCTCACCTTGGAGGAGGTACTGGAACCACCCAAGATGCTGAAGGAGGCATTGCGTAAGAAAGGCATCCCTGAAGTGGGTGTGTTTGATGTGTGCGACATTGGTGAAGCCCGAGAGTTTTAGTTGGGTAAAGGGAAGACTTTTAAGCATGAGAAGCGAGATTCGAGCTGGACATAAAATACCCTTATTTGTTTTTTTCTGTTGTTCCAGACACTGTATCTGGGTTTATGATTGATTCTTCTACGTGTCGGTGTTATACACTTGCTTTCGATCTAACTGAGACTTTAATAGAAGTACATACAAATTTCTTGTTATTATATCGTGATCCTGTACGTTTGAGGGATACAGCCAAGGCGAAATGATGTCACGATCCCGAAGACCCTGATCGGCAACAAGGCTTAGGTAGTTACGTTGAACATCCAATCAGGGCTCAACCTTGACAGAGTTCACAAAGTCTCCGAACCAAGGCGGCGCTCTCCAATTCGAATTGAATGTCCTAGTTTATTTCACTGGATCAAAGCAAAGCTCTGCAAGCGTTCTTCCTTTCCCCTTTTTCTCCTGCAGTGTCCACAGGAGCTTCAGCCACAGGTGACGTACCGCACTCGCCACAGCTTTGCCACAGCACGTATAAGAGGCAGTTGAGTCCATACAGCAACTCTTCTTCTCTATCTACAATACACGCTTCACACAAAACAAAACACGATCAATATCTCTGCGCTCATTGCCCGGAATATTTATTTTTAAGATTGAACAAAGTCAACTCTTTAAAACAGACATCATGGGTCTTCCCGCCTTCTCAGAGTCAACTACCACCAACACCTCTTCTCAAACCCCGCAACAACAAGAACAAAACGGCAACACTGGCGTTGCTACTGGTGCAGGCGCCAACACTGGTGCTGGAGTGATTAGACCAAAAACCGAGGCTGAGAAGGAAGCTGATCGACTTTACGAGGAAGCCATGGAGGAGGAGTATGCTAGGCGAGATGGAGGTGCTTAGGGAGCTTATTATCATGAAGAATGGTCGTGGTGGAGATATTAAGGACCACAAGAATGATTAACGAATTCTCAACTCTTGACTTGACAGATGAATATAACCAACAATAATACAATTTCAAAACAGCACTACTTATGTGAAGCTCCAATGTTGTGAGGAATACGGGTGATGGGGTAAGTGGGTGATGACAGACAAGTCGAGAAACCCCAATAGACTCAGGGATTCAGGTAAAGATGGAGGGACGCAATTTGGGACCAAGATGTAATCAAAGTTTTACATTGAAATCTATCGATATAGCAGGCATGCGAATACAGAAGGAATTGCCAAATTGCCGATATGTTGCCTGCTTGTACAAGCCACTGACATGGATGCGACATGATATGGCAGTGAGACCTGTCTTGTTTCGAGATGTTCTGCGAGAAAGTAATTTGCTCAACTTCATCAGACGATAAAGTGCACGTAGTCGTGGCTTCTTCCGGGATAGTGAGAATCAAGCGCCGCTGCAGTCACTGTAGCAATGACATCTAAGGACTTGTCCCTGAAGACGTAGATGCAGATTGATATTACACCGTCGTCTTTATCACATCCGTCAAGAGCAGAGAATAGCTAGTCGTGGTGTATCAAACGTTCTTGGATGCTGGTCGTGCATTCAAGCCTGGATTTGGAACATCTTCGCAATGATCCCGGACACGGCTCTTAACCTCATGCTGCTCTTCTCTTGAGATGCTTGGATTTTGCCAATTCGATCGCAGTCAAGCATAACTGCGCTCAAATTGACGGAATGAGAGGGGGCTTGAAAGAATCCATGCCATTCAATCAGTCTCCCGTAGTCTGGCCAAAGCAGCAGCAATGCCTCCATCAAGCTGGTCATCCTTATCTGCCTGGCTCGTACGGTTGGCCTCCTCCGTGTGCGCAGTCTTCTTAGACGCCTCAATAGCAGCAGCGAGCATGGCCTCTTCATCGTTCTCGTCATCAGTGTTATCCATAAACTGGAATTGTTTGGGCGTTGTCTCGTTTGGTTTTGGCGCAGAAGACGTGGATTGGGTAAGGGATGGGCGAGAAGATGGTCCTGCAGATGGCATTTCTCGTAGAGGTACACGCGAAAGGGGCGCAGCCTGGTCAAGTTTTGACGACCGCTCCGAAGCTTTTGCACCTCTCTTTGCAGCCTTCTTTACTCTGAATGGTTCCTCGACTGCTGAAACCCATCTCTTCACCTTAATGTCTCCCCAGCCATTGAGCATGCCAAGCTGCTCCCCATCGGCGTTGATCGCATTCTTCAAGCTGCCGAAATTGCTCACCACAGCAACCGCATCCGACTTATTCAAGCTCCTCGGAACTGTAACGAATTCCACCAGTTTCTCACCGTAACTGGAAGGTTGCTGGCCGCGGATGGCGCCAAAGGTAGCGTTCTCGTAGCTCTTGTACAGTTCAATGTAGCGGGCGGCTTCGGCGGCGGACCAGCAGAGGATGAGAGTGGCGTTGTTGACGAGGGATGTCTTGGAAAGTTCTTTTAAGGAGGCTTCGTGGTTGGGGATGTCGACCATGGTGAGGAGGATGCGGAGGTTGTATTTGCCCTGGAGGTTACGGATTCGGGTGTAGATGTATTCGGGATGAAGGCGATGGTACTTGAGACTATTGAGCGTTAGAACCAAGTTGTTTAGTATAGAGGATTGTATGCTGGCTTACCTCAGGAATAGAGCGCAAGTACCCAGTCCCAAGACATAGTCAGCCGGGATATCGCTGTACTCCCATGGCATAGACCGAATACTCGTCAAGACAGGATTTCCTCGCTGGCGCGGAGATACCAAGATGGTCGAACCGGATTGCTTCTGCGGTAGAGCCTGGGGCGTTGGCTGTACAACTTTTCCTGCGCCAGAGGCAGATGGAGGCGCTTTATCGAGACGTTGCGGCGTGGGCTGCTGGATCTTTGTAGGCGTAGGTTGGACTGGTCTCCGTGCAACAGCTGTTGGATCGGCTGCGGCCATGGCGGCCAGTAGCTCGTCGTCGGCTCCGTAATCATCGTCCATGATGTTTTGCGATTCGAGATAATACAGTAGAATTAGGCGATAGTGTTGAATGTGTCTTGTTATGCGCTCGGTAGGTTGAATGATGATGGTAGATTCACGCGACGCATCAAGTTGAGGTTAGAGCTAAGGTGGGGCGTTCTCTTACAGCGAGAAACACCTCTCTGTAACGAGTCATAATAACATACTATCTTTCATCATTCTCCTAGCATCTTCAATGTCTTTGTTAATCAATTCTATCAGTTAATTATTAGACCATTCTCCATGATTCCAGGGAGCCTCTACCTCTTGTGAGTGTGGTCTAGGTAGTATTTACGTCATCAACCAACATATTGAACACTCGGATATATGACTGTCAGCTAAATTTGATAGAATTGATCACGTATGTGATCTCATTTCCATAACCAGTATAGCTTCTAAGATGTCCTCTGAGAGTCCTAGTTACCTTCCCTCAGGTATCGCCAACGTCCTGCACGTAATACCATATCCACATACGAAACTCCTAGCCTATTGTCCGCCTTATCCTCCAATGACCTCCTATCTCAATTGAATTGCGTGTAACTTGCCACAGTCGGTTACGGATGTAACCTGATCTGAGGATAAGATCGTCCTGGAATCTATTTATATCCACCCAGTCTTGCTGGTTTCATGATCCAGGAATGTTGGAAGGATGTGGCAGTGTTCATTGCTAACATCCTCCACCAGGACTTCCACAGCAGCAATGGTAAAAAGATAACATGATTTCAAGTTTATTTATCCTCATCGCTAAAGGCATAAGTGCTAAACCAAATCCCTCCTGGTATCTATCGTACGCAGCTATATCCGTCCAGCCGCTGTATCCATCCCGTTTTCCGTTCCGATGACCACGCCTGTAACACCGATCCTATCTCATCCGTTCCATAGTAAAAATATCCCAAAAAGTCTAGTGCATGCCGAGCATGTCTTAGAACTAGTCCAAATCTTCCTCCAACCCTGCATATTCCGTTGGACTAGGCAGGTCACCTCCCGTGAGTGAGGAATGAATCGAATACAGGGAGGCCAACCAGCAGTCGAATATGAGTGCCACCTTTTCAGCCTCCTCGTTTTGTGACCTTGTTAGTTGATCACGTAGCTTCTCGTATGCCTCAATCATGACCCATATCTGCAGGGCTGCAGTATCCTGTCCGTTGTGTCGTGACCGGAGAGCGACAGCCGCAGCAAGTTCTCTCGTGAGCAGATCTAGTGCGATTTGCAGGCTAACGTTGTCCTGGAATGACTGTCCCGATGATGATTGTGGCCTGAATGTGTCGTTTGGGTTTTGTGGTGAGTTTCCAGGAGTCTCATCGGGAGAAATTGGAGGAGAGAAAGAGTATGGTTTGAAGTAAATAGTGTCTCCCTCGAAAGCTGCCACATTTGTATCATGGGTAGCTGACGGCCTGAGTTTAGGTCTAGATAGTTGAGGAGAAGCCGTCATGTATGAATTTGTTCTGCGTGAATTTGATCGTTTTGGCACCTGAGGAGGCACCTGTAGAGTAGTACGCCTGTTCAAGTCCCTATCCTCATCGAAAGGTAAATGCGACTTGAGTTGCGGGGGGCCGTCTTTCGACTCAAGAATAGCGCGATATTGGTCAGCGATAAGTTCGACACTCGATGTCTTTTCCGGAGCATCCTTGGCCTTGCGTGCAAGTGCGTGCTGCTCTAGTTGTCCAATCCGGAAGACGGGCGTTTTGGCCTGGCGTCGCATAATGGATGAAGTCGAAGTAGATGAGGCTGTTGAGGGAATTGATGAGCTATCCAGGGATGGTCGTGCACTACGTTCATAGATATTCAGATGATTGAACTCGGGGATAGTACGTTGAGAAGAATGCCTCTGTAGTGGTGGTGGACTGAAGAAAGCCCTTCGCTCGGGCTCGAATTCATGCTGTGGCTCGGGCTTATATGTTGGCTCAATCCTTGGTTCGGGTTGCTGGTGTTCTAACTCTGGCTCTGAGAATGAGGGTTCGATTATAGTCTTAGGGCGAAGATAGTGACTCCATTTGGCGTCACTCAAATCGGGGGCGCCGTTTGAAATCCGTCGTTGTGATGGTGAAGACATGGTGCTTTGAGGGCTTAGGCTCGCAGCCGAATCGAGAGAGCCGCGTTTGGCCTTGTTGAGACTTTTGAGCTTTGGGTCCGGTTTCTGAAGCTTGCGCCTTGGAGGCTTCAGGCTCTGACTTCTGGCGAGAGAGTTCTCCATATTGGTAGTGTTGAGCCGCAGTTTCAGCTATGTAGTATTCGATGCAAGGCGGGCGATAAGCGCGGATCGTTGTAAACAAAGCGTTGGGTGAGAAATCCAGAGTGTACGCGGCGGTGTGAGTTGATGTTGGTCACGTTGGTGGTTTTCACAGATATTGCAGCCATGGAAGAATTCAACACGAGATTGTGGAAAAATAAGAATGTACGTAGTATATGACGAAAAGCAAAAAGCAAATGTGCAGCAAAGAAGAACAGGTCAGGTCGTAATTATGTACGTAGTAGAGCCGAGAGTTGAACCAGTACCCATTGTCTTGCCTTACCGCTTCCCGAACCCGGGATGGGATGGGGATAATCAGTGGCTTTCGACCTGCAGGTTTGAGTGCAAGCCCAATCAAGAGAGCCACGAGGGGAACGAAATACCCACGTCATGAGCCAAGGCCCAAAGGGAAGAGGACCACGGGAGCCCCCAGGACCCAGGTGGTAAAAGGGTTGGTTGACAGGGATGACCAAAGCTGGGATTTGCTGGTTTGCAACCTTTGGTAGCGAACAGGGCTGGGATGACTAGGATGAGTCGGAATAGAGACCTAGAAGCCGAGAGGCACTGTACCCGATAGAGGAGGTGATCCGCGGTGCTGAGCTGGAATGTTGGTCTGCTATCCGTACAAAAAACAAGAATCGACATGAATCACCGGGTACCTGTATTGATCTTTTTGTAGTGTGTCGCCTTGTTCCAGAACCTGACAAGAAGACCCGGACGAGCGCTCTGCAGCGGGCGGTGAAGCCACTGATAGTCAGGACCCTGTACATGTTCCCCAACCTCTTGGACACTAGCGGGTGCCTAATGTAAGACAGCTGTTAAACCGTGTGGTCAGGCGCGTCGCGTGGATTAATGTAAATTGACTGATGTCATGTGTGTTGAGGAAACTTGGGAAGACCCTGAGCGCACAATAAAAGCAGAGCAGAAGGGCCCAGTTTGGTACTGTACCGTAGCAGTCATCCACCTGCCTGCAGCCAACGTGTCCCTGGTCGATGGGCTGTTCTGTTGAAGCCATTCCATCATTATTTCATGTTATTGTTAGACATTTTCATGTGCGCGATGTCGTGTCTAGTAAACGTTGGAGGTACCTGTAGGAAAAACAGGCTGCCTCCTTCACAAGCCTCGGAGTGAGTCAAGTCGTATTGACGCGCGTTGCTCTACGGTCTTGAATTTCCTCATCGTCATGAGTCGAGACTTATTAGTAAGTAGATGTAAGGCCGTTCGGTGGTTCCTTTTTGTTGAGAAACCTTCCTTGTTGTCTTTGCGATGGACGGAAGAAAGGAAATTGAGCTTTGGCCTTTGACGGCGCGAGCCGTACAGTGCATAGGCCGTGAGAGAATGGTATTTAACACTGTATATCTTATAAGCTTCTTGTTTTTGAAGCCTGGATTACCATGTATATCGCTGAGTAGGTATGAAGAAGACCCTTTTAAAATCTCAAGGAGTTAAAAATAATGTTTCAGAATAATTATTCTGTGAATCGACGTTCGTTACTTTGACCCAACGATTTCTCGAGGTATGAACCACTTTAACTCCCCTGTTCCTACCTAAGTAACCGAACGATAAGTGAGGGGCAGCTAAACTTCCTAGGCAGGCGGGGTTCTATCGTGGGGTCATCTTCGAAAATCAACAGACAGCGCTCAGACAGCAACAAAACACTCGTTTACTCCTTCTTCTCTCAAATCCAATCACTTGTCATCAGATGGATCGTTAGATCTCCATTTATTCCTGTTCGAGACTCTCTGCCCGCGGGGGGAACTCACCTTGTACCAAATTGGGTCGAATTGCGGCGCGGGGGCGGGTCGCGGGGGTCTATTCGTCTTTAGCATTCATCCATGAATACCTTGAGATTCATGGAACGACTTACTCTGG
>JAAVTZ010000580.1:0-45655 GCA_014898835.1 Fusarium lateritium
CAAAGGGGCTTCTTATACCCAAGATGAAAGCTTATTGCTTATATAATAAGGTTGGTTATTGCCTGAAAATGCGGCTTTATTTTGCTTCAAGGTTGAGAGAGAGAAAACTATGTTTGAAGGTATCCGGTATGATACTTTATTATATTAAAAAAAATGTGTATCTTTTAGATGTGTGGCCTTGATCTATCTCTTCGAGATATTAAGTAAGGTTCCTATATATATCTAATCAGTCAGCCATCTCAAGGAGTTATTGGCCGGATTTTATCTCTCCTTCCCACGGTTCATCGCAAGGATGAGAGCCATTTCTTCTTTGTTCATCAACACAGACTCATATCCTCAGCTGGTAGTTGAAGCATCGCTGAAGCAAGGCAGGAGGTCGACTATTTAGCTCCACCTCGAGATATGCCAGGGCAAGATGGGTTTATCGCAGGGTTCTGTTGTCATGCTTGGAATTGTTGCTTTTATTATAAAACCCGAAATTGCTTTCCCGGAGCATTTGGATGGAAAACGCACAAAAAAAATGCTGCTTCTAATTATGTTATCTAGTCTGTCTTACTGTTCATCTGCTTTATAATCCTTATGCGAAGCACGATTTGCGCCTTTGCACCTTGCAAATTGCAATCGGCTATCACATTAATGGAGAATCGAAATTGGCAATACTCAAATACAAAACATGGTTTTAAACCCGTCGAATTTTCTATATTGTAGTCGTTGGTCAAAATTCGAAGAGATTAGATTTCTTGCGGCTAATATCTTAGCTATGCACTATATTATCTACTCTAGCGGGCAAAGACACGGGATAAGACACTAAACAGGTAGGCCAGTACGCACAGCGTCCGGTCAAAACCTCTGTTATCTATGTCGAGCAGATTGTATTTGCTCCTTATTTATAATCACAGGTCTCCGGGACGGGTTCTCTTAACTATATGGGAGATGAGCATTCGATAATTATTAAGGAAAGGAATGAAAGTCCATATACGCGACGAGGTGACTACCCTAACCCTAACCAATGTAAGCATGAGCAATGCCAACTATTGCAAGTTCTCAGTGGTATCAGACCTCTGCTAAGCCAAGAAGCTTGGATCGTCATCATCGCCGATTCCCAGCTGACTATGGGTGCGTGGTTATGCTGTATAGTAAGACTCGCACTCCTCTTCGGGTTTGCTTTTGATGACGGATGGGAGACTATGTCCTTGGGCCAATATGGGTAGTCTGGTTTAAACTTGCAACTAAGCGCCCAAATAAGAGGTATAGATCTTTCCCGCCGACCGTACTAGTCTACGTTGAGTATTATGCTTGTCTGCCGTTTACGGTTTGTTGCATAAGAAGCCTCCGCGTGTGCAGTGGCTAAATATTAGTTGCACGCTAAATAAGTCTGTGTGAGCGATACCGTATCACACAGACCAATGATAGCGACCCTCTTGCTATCTACATATGATGAAGAGTTCGTATTCCAGGGGTTGTAAATATCGCGCAATGGCTAGTTCCTTTTTCCTATCACTTGGCATCCCGAGTTCTTTTCGTAGAAACCTTCTTAGTTTTGGTGAAATGTGGTTTATCAAGGCTTAGTTATAATAATGAACGCCTGGCTTGCTATGAAGCATCGCAATGTTCCCAGAGCACGAGTTCATACCTATATCGATACCCTTGGGTGCTATGCGGGCATAGTTGCCGAACTCTATATTAAAGAAACCCCAATCGTGCCGCCACTGGCGGGCCGAAGGATCTACAGCATCTAACGTTAGCATGAGGCTAATGCTGTGCGCTTTACTGCATCAGTTTCTTGGCGGCGAACTCTAAAGCGATTCATTAGATTAAACATGAGTCGCTCATATTAATGGTATTACACTCACAAGTCAAACGACATCTTATCACCTGGCTTCACTTAAATTCCTCTTACAACACTCATACATCGATATTGACGCTCGTCTCGTCACAAAACACTCGCCCTTTACCTTACAGGACAACTCTTAGCTCTATTAGTGTAACCATTATTAAATCTCCATATGAGTATTTCAGCTTAGGAAATATGGATATCCTCTACATGAGCCACGGGTTATCAAGTGAATGATGCAATCTCCTTTCACCGCCGTTCTCAACTATGTTGTCCGAGTCTCTTAGTCTTGGCAATAATAGAAGCTATATAGAAAATGGAAGTTCAAAAGACATTCAACAAGGGTTGGCCGAATGCGCTTCCAGGGAACTACTCTTTGAGTTTGTGCTTAATCCTAGAAGGATTGCGGTTTGCTGGTTAATATGGTAGGAAACTTCGGATATCAACGAATGAGGAACGAGAACCTCGAAACTTGTCCATCGCCACAGAGTCCATTGGCAGAACAAGGCGCGTACCTGCAGGTTTAGGATTTGGGCTGCATTAATAACTGGGAACAAATCATTTTCGAGTGTCCTACGTCATAACGTAGCAGTGCCAGGTAGACGACGCGGCGCGCTCGTATTCTTCTAGGGCACATCGATGTATAAACTTGATTTCAAGCATAGCCAAGGCTGGCTATGACAGCAACTACCAGCGGTAATGCTGACACGAAACGGGAGCTAGTGTCATGGCACACTAGAAAAACAGAGCAAACTTTGATTGCTAAGAGTAGTGACTTTCCTGGGACATTGTAGACGTTCACTAGAAGTTGCACGTATGACAGATGATGTATCTATTTCAACTGCTTAACAGTTTGTAGTCTGCGTCAGTCGACTATCTTTTTGTCTCGCTCAGGGCGACTATCTAGTTATTTTGGCGGCGGCAGCTGACACCAAAGGCTACTACTTGCTAAGGGGTCTAGAAAAAAGTACAAGTGAAATCATGAGAGAGATCCCAAACATCGGGTGAGCTTACCCCGAGCAAGTATATGAAGATATCGTCAGACCATATGCAGGTGACCTCGGAGGTGGCTGCCCGAATAATCTGTGACGTCGATGTCACATACGGTGAGAGATTTTATTCCGTCGGGTAGTTTGGTGTTACCTCCACGAAAACTACAAAAGCTGTGCGATCCGCAACCTGGCATACATTGTTTCTCTCACTTTCAATCCAAGCACCTTCTTCTCTATTTTCCATCCCACACACAAATATCGACTACATCAAGTCCCAACAGTTCGCAATTTACAAGAACTTACCAATATGAAGTCCTCCGCCGCTATCTTGCTCTCCTGTGTTGTCCTTGCAACCGCAAACTTTGACCTTTACCTTGCCCAAGAAACAGGCACCTCACCAGTTGGGGGTAATGAAGACATGTGGAACATTTATGCTTCTGATCCAAGCTGTAGCGACGTCTACACGTCGAGGAATTACTTCCAGCGGGACGACGTCAGCAAACAAACGGGCATCAGATGCGCTGGTAGCGGATGCCTTGGCGGCAATTCCCCTGCCGATATTAACGTGTTGGAGATGCATTTTAGCGATGATCCTAAATACCATTGGAGTAAGTGCTTCTCGTCGCCTCAGTATTCCCAAAGACAATCTGCTCAGATGCTTACTTACGTGATTAAAAGCAATTTACAAGGACCGAAACTATGACATGTATGGTTTGGATGGAAACGTCTATGGAAACTGCATCCCGTTCCCCGGGAACGAGTACTCCTGCAATCAGGGCCAGGCTATTTTTGACGGCCTCAGAAAGTTCCGATGCATTACTGAATTCACGGTTGATCAAATCGAGGCTGCTAATTAGCTGGATCTTGGATAACTATGTATAGAGTTATATTCTCTATTCTCGCGAACGGCTTAAGCATATATTGCTAAATACTTTCCTCTTGACGGAGGAGCTAAAGAGGAGACCTTGGTAGAAATCAGTGTTGAATTATTGCTGGTTACTTTCTGTTGCGGTGCATCACGTGACAACCTGGAGGTCTTTCGACCTCAATGCCTCTTTACGCCGAAAGTTCCTTTTGACTCCAGGCACCGACTCTTTTCCCGAACACGTATCCTTTCCAACCTTTCAAGTCCCAACTCCGTCCTTGACGCCCGTTTCCTGTCCTTCCTTCCACGTGGTCTAAGACTATGACTGGCCTGTCACTCTCTTTGAGAGAGTATGCTTGGTCTTGAACAGGTTGACCGACGACTTAGTAGGTTGAAAGGTGGTACTTCCTCCCGGATGTTGTGTTAGATCTCACTCAGGTCCGACTTCAACAAATCAGCGTTGATAAAGTCTCTGTTTATGGCGCCAAAGGCAAGCCTCCAACTCCTTGGCTCAAATGCACCGCCGTCGAGCAAGATGGCTACAGAACGCAAGTTGACTTTGTGGTGCGCGGAGAAGAAGCTGAGAGCAAGGCCAAATGGCTGGGCGAGGCAGTCATCAAACGTACGAACGCAATCGCATCATCCCAGTCATCCGATGACACAGCAGTTATCGGGCCAAACGATTTTGAAACCATCATTATCGGTGCAGAGCACAGTCTTGGGGTCATCGCGACAAGTAGGCCTGAACGGAGGGAGATTGTACTCAGAGTTGCAGCTCGGCACAAGAACAGATATGTTCTTGACATTCTTGCCAAGGAGGTCGCGCCTTTTCTGGCCAACAGTTGTCCTGGCATCTTTCTGCTCACCTCTGGGCGGCCCAAGGTCGGTCCCAACTTTACAGCCTCCAGCGTCATGGTGAGACGAGGCGCAGTGACTCCTCAGGTTAGCCTAGGCGCTCGAACGGACAATACAATGGTGCCATTTGCAGATACAAATCATCAGCATTTACAGGTTACCGAAGGGCATACAGCAAGTTCTGGCCCGTCAAGTTCCCTGGGCCTTGGTGATACGTATACAAAGCTAATAGACATTGCGTACGGTCGATCGGGGGACAAGGGTGATACGGCGAACATTGCAATCATCGCACGGAAGCCCGAGTTCTGCTCCGACATCTTGGAACAAGTGACACCAGAAGTAATATACTCCAAGTTCAAGCATTTTATTGCTCCTGGAGGAAACGTAACACGCTTCGAAATTCCCGGTGTGAACGCAGTCAATTTCGTTCTCACCAAATCGTTGGGGGGTGGTGGATTATCGAGTCTTAAGCTTGATAGGTATAGCAAATCCCTGAACTATCTACTTGAAAGCCTTTGTCACTAACAATTTCTCGAATCCAGACAAGCCAAGTCGTACGCCCAGCTTGCACTTACGACAGTTTATATTCGTCTCTCACAGGGTAGTAGCAGAGCACGTCTATAGTAACGCAGCTTATCTGTCCTTGCTGGTGTGCTTGCTAGCTTCCTGAGTTATTCCTCGGGCATACCTTTATTGAACCACTACGAAGGACCTTACTTATGACTATGACTTGATTGTACTTCTGAATGAGAAGGGGCGATCTTTATTTGTATTACTATTTTATAAACAATACCATACGTCAATTAAGACTTCAGACCAGGTTTTTAACACATTGTCTATAGAGTTCAAAAGCATGAAGCTATAGTTAACCTTTAAATGGAACATATCTCGAAAGTTTACTTGTACCTTGATGCTCTTGAACGTTATAGATATTGTATTAGTAACTCTGGCTCAGTTATCAAATCTCACATTCTGAGCCACTATCTGAATACTCAGACCTTTCAGGCTCTACATGCTCTTCCAACCTATGTTCCGGGTTATGCATCCGCTTGCTGCTCCGGAAACACTTAAAGCAAAGAAGGAACTGCTCTAAACAATCGACACAATTATAAAGGGGTCTCTGTGTGAGCTCCATTGATAAACTCTATTAGTAACTATTTCAAAGATTAGAGGAGGTCTACCTACCGTATGGCAGTTACTGCAAGAATTATAATCGTGGTGTTCTCCAGGCTCTATCTCATGGAACTTTGGGTTCCAGACCTGCTTTGTTCCGTCTTCAAGGGTCCTTTGCCTCTGATCTTCGGGAGGCTCCAGAAGCTTTTTTACCTCTTTATGGGCATTGGTATAATTAGCAAGTTTTAGTGCTGACCACTGGCCGTCATAGCTAATAGGCCAAATATCCGCTCTGTAATGTACGACCAGGATCTTGATCTTGAGTGCGTCTGACCTGGTGTTCATGCAAGCCCACATGAGTGGCGTCCATCCATCGTCATCCTTGACATTGATATCGTATCCTTGTGGAAGAAAGTCGGTGAAATAACGAAGCAGACTCCAATGACAGTGACGTCCCCAAGAATGCAGAGGTGTTCGTCCATAGTTATCTCGTGGCAATAGGTCAGCTCCAGCTTTGAGGAGAGGTCCGATGCACCTGTTAGACGAAACAGGATCTACTGCATGGTGCACAGGTCGTAGACCCTGGTCGTCTGAGACGTTGACATCAGCGCCGTGCTGAATGAGATAGTGTACTAATGCTTTGTCACGGATTTCTGTGGCGATGATGATAGGATACGTCCCAGACTGATTTCTTGCGTTCACGTCGACTCTCGCATCTTCGATTAGATATCGGCATATCGCATGACGATATTTGGGGAGAAAGATTGTGCTTATGACCATACACAGCAAAGACTCTCTTTCCGGCTCTGGTCCGGATGCGTTGGGGTCTGCTCCAGCTTCAAGGACGAGTTTGAGCAAGGGAAAGATTTTATGAATCCCAGCGTCAGATAATGCAACTGCCAAGTGTGGAAGACTACCAAATGCTGGACTATAGACGTCTGCTCGAGCGCCTTCATCGATCAGACGTTTGGTTTCTTCGACGTTTCCTAATTTTACGGCAGCTGCTAGAGGAGTCAAGCCTGTGATATCACGACGCCTTGTAGTGTCAGTTTAGTGTTTGGGAGTCAGGGACTGTTTACGTACTCTTCAGGTTCGGGATTGCCTGACCACCACTGGAAATTCGTTGGGTGACGATCAATGATAAGGTCTTCCGCTGTTGCGAGATCTGGTGGGTCCTCGAGTATGAGTTTTAATTCCCCCTGATGTGCATCAATGTTTCTGTTTGCCTGAGAGATTGCCTCGCGTTCTCCGGGGTTGAAGGCCTTCTCAAATTGTGACATCTTACAGGACTGGGTTCTCATCACTCGAGAGCCGCGAGAAAGTTAAGAATTGCTATAATTTTATCAACTGGCCTGTTATGTAACAGCACAAATAATCTTTAATGACTCAGCCTCTGAAGCTATCGATTACGTGAGATTTTATCAATAGAGCCCCACTCTGGGTGGGTTCCTCAGTATGCCTTAGTGTGATGGTTGTGGCTGTGAGCTATTTAAATACAGTGGCGCACCCCACAAGAGGGCCTGTGCTTGGCCAACCACAGGACCCGATTTGCTGACACTTAGGCCAAAGACTAGCTTCGTTAGCCCTAATACAAATAAAATATCTCAAGTATCTAAAGTTAACGAATACATCTGAAATAATTAGATATGACGACTTGTTGACAATGAAGATGGATGTGGTCTCTGATCGCTATAAGGTACGGCAGAGTTGCAAGTGAAGGCGGTAGTGATGCCCTCTCGATATTTTCGAAAACAATCACGAAGTTCTCTCTTTCATCTGGGATTCCATCAAGATATTCATCAAAGAAGCTATTAAAATACAGCAGGCTCACAATCTAACTTGCACTGACATCAACATACTCACCCCGAATCTCATCCTTCCACGCCTCAAAAGTCACGGTTCTCTCCCCCACCATGACGGAATCCTTCGGTACTGCATCAAGCACCTCGACATCCCTCTTCGGAATCCAAAAGTGCTCGTGATCCTTGTTACAGATTCTAGGACCAAACGTCCCCTCCTTGAGCTTTTTATAACAACCGTCATCCAGCTGAATAGTACCACTATCGCTAAGACATGTCCAAACCTCGCTTGCATGCGTAAAGCTCTCGCCACATCCGTCGCAGACACAAAGTATTGTGCTAGGCTCTTCCGGAACAGCCAAGATGGTACGGTGGAACACCTCGCCATTGGCCATGGCTCGTTCTAACAGGTCATCTTCTTCCAGGTACTTTGCCAAGTTCGCCTCATACTCTTCGTGAGCAGTGATACGAGATTGCCGCAGTAAGTCGTAACAGGCGGTGATGTTGGGAAAGTCGCGCATCACTGCGAATATCTGCCCAAGCATGTAGAAAGACCATCCATCGTTGTCTGTCCGGTCGTCAGAAAGCATTTCCAAGGCCTCCGTGACTCGTGGCTTGAGGATCTGCTTCGCTTTGGTAGTATCACCACGGTGTCGGAAGTACTGTGCAAAGGCAACAGTGGACTCGATGTTCTGTGTACCGAGAGCACCAAACTTCTCATAAGCATCTTCGATCTTTGCAAAAAACTCTTCAGCTCGCGCTGGATCAATGTCCTTGGCTGTAGCGAGCTCCATCAACGCTGGTATCGTGTACATGATGGTCGAGTTGATGGCCCATTCGCGCTGGTCGTCAGTCACCTCATCAAGATATTCCTCCCAAACTTTGATGCCGGCTTCTTCGTGGCCCTTGATCTCGACTAACGTTTTGCCGTAAAAATACCTAATGCTGAAAAGTTCTCCCTGGTCGCCCTTGGAGACTGTTTTTGCGATTGCCCGTGCGAACAAGACGTCCAGTAGATCGAATCTCTCAGATGCCTCTATCATCTGCACAAGGAGAGGGAAGAATGTTGCCTCAGAGTACAAGAGCTTGTTCCATAAGAACTCGCCCACATTGTTGGGACCATCTTCGGGTTCAACAAGGAATCTCTCAAAGAAGGCAACCATTGGCTCCCAAAGCCCGGCTTCGGCGTATTTCTGAAGTACATCTGCGAAACCATAGAAGAGATCGATCGAGTCGCCAAGTTCAAAGATCTTGCAGTATGTGGCAATAGCCTCCTCCTGCTTCTCGCCATCTTCCCAGAGGTTATCGCCCAGGTTGTAAATGATTGCTGCTAGGATTCCCTTATGTCCGCGCTGGTTCTGCCACTCCGTGTCACCAATAAGCTTATCAAATGCTTTCTGACGGAGACTGAAACGTTCCTCCTCGGACTCGATGACATGAGATAAGGCACATAAAGCGGCCCAGCTCTCCGAGTTCATCTCCAGGGCCTTGCGGGCTCTCTCTTCGACCGACGACTTCTTGATCTTTTCGCCAGCCACATAGGAAAGGAGCAGCACTGCTTGGGCTTCCCATGTGGAGTCCTTCGAAGTGACCTGGAGCCTTTGCATTGCCCAATCCTCTAGCCACTGGATGTCATCTAAAGACGGGCTATAAATGGGATTCTTGTTTGCGTCCTCCTCCTGCTTCTTTTGCTCCTCTTGATTCGTGGCGTCTCCAGTACTTTCAACCGCCTCACTTGGAGTTTCCTCTCTCTTTGAGGCATCTTGGTCCTAAGAGGCATTAGTCTATCTCCAGATTTGGTTCGGGAAGGCTGGACATACCTTGCTCAGCAGGGTCTTAAGGAACACATATGCCCGAAGAGTCTCCCGTCGGGTCGTGTCCTTTCTGAAGAGGTCCTCAGCGGCGGTGGTTACAGCTGAGCTAAACAGCGCCAGGTGGCGATTGGCGTCGGGAGCATTGAATCCTGTGACCAGTGGACTATCCTTGACATGTTCTATGACAGCCGAATCCCTGAGCCATTTTGCAATCGATTTGATTCCTTGATCTGAAAGGATCCAGACCTTCCAGCTCTCCGGGAGGTCTTCTTCCCCGAACACCACCCCTTGGACATCTTCGCGAAGAAGATGGAAGCCAAACAGGGAGTCAAGGGCATACTGCTCTGTAAACAGCCTAACTAGTGCAAGGCCGACCTCAGCCTTGAGGGAACGGTCTGTCAGAGACAGATCAGTGTCCTTTAGGTGGAAGTGCAGGGTGCTAGCAGCGTAGTCTAGGAGGCGCTCTGTCTTGCTAGTGCGCTCATTGGCGAGACATTGGATACAGCGAAGCACCATAGAGGCCTGAGCATTATCTGGATCCTGACAGATGTAGTTGCCCTTGCGAGTCATCTTCAACTCAAAGAACTCATCAAACCCAAACTTTTGATAAAGATCTGCTGGGCAGACAGCTGAGAGGTAATGCTTGATGATGTTAATCTCGGCAGGCTGAATCTCCTTGAAGCCACTGGAGCTCTGATCGTCTGCCAGGTCTCGTTTCTTGAGCGGGACCTTTTCCTCCATAGTGGCAATTTTGTATTGAACGAAGCCAGATTCGGTGCTGAATATGGTGTACTTCGATCTGATTTTGGCCTCCATTGACATGAGAGATGCGCTTGCGCCAGGGAACTTGATGGCAAGGGCTGACTCCATGTTTAGTGGCGTAAGCCAGTTGCGTGCGGCATTTACCCAGAGGATCATCTCGTTGATCTCGGCAATTTCTTTAGAGGTGCGTTCTTGGTTGAGCTTTTCGATATCAGACTCAATCTGATCAGGACGTATACTACCTGCAGACTCAAGGAGGGAGTTGATCTCCTCAACATCGTCTGTCATGGCGATGCTATCAAGTACTCGCCCGACTTTGTAGTAATCTCCTCCAGTCGAGGATTTAAGAGCCGTGAGGATCTTGGTCCTCATGTCGGAGACACCCGGTCGAGCTGTATCCTTGAGAATATCCATACTGTCCATGCGCTTCTTGATAAAGAGGTCAAGATCCTTGGAATTCACCTGTCCAAGAATAATCCTCTCCATCTTCACTCCACCAGCCCTGTCGATTGTCTCAAAGAGACGTCTCTTGCCTGTCAGCAGGATATGGGTTCTCTTGATGAGTGGGTTCTCGGAGAACTTCTGCAAGAAGTTGATCAAGACCTCAGCATTGGCACCAAGTCCGTCAAGGACGATGAAGAGGGTCACATCAAGATCCAACAAGTCTCCATTCTCCAGAAGAAGCTGAGTCCACATATCAAGAGGGCTGTCGAAGTACTTGGCCTTCTCGCAGATGTTTGCAACGCTCTTCATGACCGGCTCATCAGCTAGAGCTAGCTGACACATGACGTGTCGTGAGATAACGTTTGCATCGTTTGCATTGGTGGTAGACTTGGAGTCTATCTCGAGGAAGTTATGTGCAACGACAACTCTTGAGCCGGACGCCTCAACTGTCTTCATCTTGCGGAGGTGGAGGACAACATTGGAAGCGAGCAGAGTCTTTCCAGATCCATCTTCACCCTCAAGAGCAAGGATCCTCTTCGATTCTGACGAGCCAGAGACCCAAGAAGTGAAACGATTGTCTTCGATAAGCCACTCACCGCTCCCCTCGAGAAGGTTGGACTTGTGTCGCTTCCACGTCTTGTCCCACGTCTCGTGGATATCTCCCTCGACCTTGGCACGATCCAACTCGAGTGCATCCGCAATTGTTTGCTTCCACCTCAGTACATCCTTGTCGTGCTGCTTCTGGTTTCTATCCTCCGCAAGGGTAGTGTGCATCTTGCGAGTGAGTGACAGCCCATCTCTCGAGTTGGCAGCCGCCTCGTTACTGGACTTCCACGTCTGTGCCGACACAAGACCATGCTCCTTGTCAACGAGGTCCTTCATAGCGCCCAAGAGGTGCTGCACTCCATCGTCGTTGAGGAACATTTGCTTCATGAATGCAGCAAATTTGCTACGCTTTGAGCGGAGTCTCAGGGTATGGTCACAGATCTCGACAAAGATCTGGAGGTGCTGGCATGCCACCTTGGTAAGCTTCGAGTCCATTCCAGACTCGGCGTAATAGCTGAGCCGGTCGAGGAACTCGATACACTTTTCAAGCAGCCCCGCAAGACTCTCAAAAATTCCCTCATAGCCTTGCCAGGCCTGAATGACGAATGTGAGAGCATTGTAGCATTGGCCTGCTGGAGCAAAGACCTGCGATAGTTAGTGAGGTGATATTCGGTCCAAGATATGTAATCTTCACGTACGTAAGATGCTCCATCAGCTACTATACCTCCAACAGTCTGAATGCACTGTAGGGTGCGGTTGAAAATGTTCTTGACGGCACCGTACTTCTCGGCACCCTTCTTGTCCTTGGACTGGGCTTGATCTAGATACCCCAGCACGTCGTTCATATCCAGGTTCTTCTTAATCTTGGAAGAATCTCCGCCCGCCATCTGCACCACGCGTGCTTCGACTTCTTTCCAAATTCGAGCGACTTCTTGGTCGACATTAGCGCCGAAGGCAACAGCCTTAGCGTCAAGTCCACTGGCAGTAGCCATGATGGAATAGTGATGAATGAAAAGAAAGACAAGTTCTAATGAGACGGGAGGACCCGATACGAGAAATAGTTAGGAACTAGACCTTTTAAGGGCTCAAGAAGCCGTATAAATAGCCTTTTCGTGTTGGGATGACATGCATGGTGGAGATAGAATATGACCCGATATGTCCTTAGGGCTGAAAGGCCGAGACGCTCTCTGCAGCAGCTGAAATACTAATCTCACGCTTTGCATGCGTTCATTTCATGCAGAGACCAATTACTGATCTTTGCGGCGTTGTTGGTGGGGTTCGGACAGGGGTCTTGCTGACAGGATGATGAGGAATCCAACTAGGGATATGCCCACTTTCGGTCCAGTGGCCTCACATGAGGATCTTTTGAATGGGAGCTTACCCTGTACAGCGTCATGAGCCACAAAATACAAAACGGGGCTTTGAATTACGAAAGGTCCATACATAAAGCATCGTAGGAGGGTGCGGATAACACTCAGAAAAAGGCTTTGGCGAGTCATTTCATGCGTTTCATCGGCGCATCCACCTGACTTCCCCCATGGAAGGCTGATTGGAAACAAATGGTCCAATTATCGTTCATCTTGACAGGACAAACGGGAACATCAACCACTTGAAGACTACTATTGTTTTTGATAGAACTTTCAGATCGGGTAGTCCTACTGAGACGATGTTCAAAAGGATTTTATACAGGACGGTGGAAGATACAGGATTATCGACTAGACGCTATCTCAGACTTGGTCTCTGTCTTCTGATTATATCAAAAAAGCCCCTCGCCAACGAGTCGAAAATGCTTAGAGGCCTCGACTTCGTGGTTGTATTTACCAACTGTCAACTGCCTCCTACCATTGATGTGCTTCAAGGGTCACTCGAGGGCGCATTGAACGTATATAAGGACCAAGCTACCTGAGCTACTCATGGACGACGTTAGCGTCAATGTTGACGGTTCCCGAATCGTAAACTTGGGACAATCCTGCGGCGGTACCCTAGCGTCTCCAATAGAGAGCGTACGCAGCTGGAGATTGGGTATAGGCATCTCAGAGCGGAAATTTCGGCTGCATGTATCCGAATTAGACAATCGTCGGAGCTATACAATTTAGGTACCAAACGTCTATCGAGTGTAGTCATCCGGCTACATGCATCCGCTCCTGACGACGACTTGACGACTTGCCAGCTTGACGCTCGGCTTTCAATGGCCAACTTCTCTTGAGGTTAGGCTACATTGGAAATATGTCAGCATCGTGTATAAGAAGGGTCAGCATCCTCATCTGATCCCTCTACAACTTCACGTTAAGAATTAAACCACTCTCTTCAACCCGCGGTCTGTTAAGTTTGCTGAGCAATCATTTTCAGTGATATCCTCAAGTTCAGTCGTGCTGAGCTCTAAACTCGTGCGGCGGCGATGGCAATCATCGTTGTGATTGGGTACGTTACACCACACTCTGTCACCTGACTATCTGTGGTAGTTCACGTGTGTTCATCGCGACTGATAATCTACAGAGCCGGAGTGGCAGGATTGACTTCGGCCTTGCTATTGGCACGGAAATTCCCGACGCATTTAATCACTATTGTTGCCAAGCATATGCCTGGAGACTATGCTGCCGATTATGCCTCCCCAGTTGCTGGGGCAGACTTCATGCCGTATGTTAAACATACGTTTCTCCTGTTCTTTTGTCGACAACAATGAGTCGAAGTACTGATCGCATCTGCGCAGGATGGCGGCTAAAGAGAACAGTCGATGGGAACGCGAAACATGGCCCGAGCTGAAGAAACTTGCTCAATATTCTCCAGAAGCTGGTATCCATTTCCAGTGTAAGCAACCAGGCCCTCCGGCCTTTTGTCTCGAGTATAAATGTCTGATAATTGACCCTGAGCCAGTTACCCGGGTATACAAGAGAGAGGCAGACTTGGGAAAGCCAGGTCAGCCAGGGAGAGGTCAATTCGACGAAGAACCATGGTTTGTTTCCATTCTCGACAACTACAGAGAATTGGATCCAGGAGAGTTACCCTTAGGAGTCGCGTCTGGTTATGAATTCCGATCAGTCTGCATCAATACTGCCCTTTATCTACCTTGGCTGGTGGGTCAATGCAGACGGGCTGGAGTTGTCTTGTGTAGAGGTGTTGTTAAGCATGTGGCCGATGCCAAGCAATTCAGTCATACTGGCCATGTTGCTGATGTTGTCATCAACTGCACCGGCCTGGGATCATATCATCTGGGTGGTGTTGAAGACAGTCAAATGACGCCTATCCGAGGCCAGGTTGTACTAATTCGAAACGAGGTCAGCTCTATGTACACGTTATCTGGGACAGATGACGGCCCCGAGGAGCTTTCATACTGCATGACTAGAGCAAGTGGCGGTGGCACAGTTGTTGGAGGTACTTACCAGCTCAACAACTGGGACACAACACCAGACCCCAGTATTTCGGCAAGAATTTTGCGTCGAATCGCAGAGTTGGTTCCGTCACTAGGACAAGGCGGAGATGTGGCTGGTCTTGACATTATAAGACATGCCGTTGGCCTAAGACCCCATCGAACCACGGGCGTCAGAATTGAGAGCGAATGCCTCTCTTGTGGGCTTCACGTTGTGCACAACTATGGTCACTCAGGCTGGGGATTTCAAGGATCGTATGGGTGTGCCGATAGGGTCTTGGAGCTTGTGGATGAAGTTATCACGACACTCTAGTAGGTATGCAGCATTGAAACTCAATGACAATGAATAGTTGTGAGTAACCCTGCCACATGTTTGAATTTGATATCTGTCTAAACGTTTATGTATTTTAGCTTCGTCACCTTTTCTTGGCTCTTGAGACTCCCCTGAAACCTTCATGTACAGTAACTTCCTTTTTGGATAGCATAAGTATAGCCCCAGAAATTCAACCAATCATCTCAAGACAATTGGTCTATAGGCCAGCCTCCGATCAGTTCAGCCTGGTCGTCCTCGATTAACTTGATCCAGTTCGTTCGAGTTTGTTGAGAGGATCTTCATGAACTTCGTAAGTCTTCTGAGCACAGCGCCACGGCATTAAACCAATTATAGGAGATAGTTTTGATGAAGGCGTCGAATCATGGCGGCTCTACGAGTCTTACGAGGTCTAAGGAGATTACGGTAGTCTAGGGGTTGTCCGTTCAGCTAAGCCACCACGGTGCGGACCGTCATTCCGTCCAACCCTTACATGGACGCATTGGTTCAAAGACGGCCTGGAAACACTCAACAATGCGGGGGGTGAAACAGAGGAGTTCCTAAAATGGAAAAGGATCAATCAATAATGGCGAGCTAATTTGAGACATGTTCAAGTTCAATTGCCATGCCAAACGCCTTGCAGTGGTAGAATCGGGGCAGTAATCAGCCAAAGGGATAGATAAAATTCTCTTGGACAGTCCAATTGGAAGCTTTCCGAATTTTTTATTACTCCCTTCGGCTGAATAACGCCAAGGCAGGGATGGCATCGATGACCCCAGAAGTTTGAGCCATATGAGCGGAGCGGGCGGTCTGAAATGCAGCTTTAATATACACTTCCCAATGCTGTACGTATCTTGATAGCCGAAGGTCCCATACAATGTCAGAGCGTGCATTGTATTACAGGACGCACCTATAGTGTTTCTGCCTGTCCGCCCCATTCTTGCGCTTTCCCAGCCCTTGCGTACTGGTGATAAGCATACCTCCTCGCCAAGGCTTTTCAATGTGAATCTGGTCGCAGGGAGGCGGTCTCGAACCGGCATGAGAAAGGTTGATAAGTCAAGGTGGCGTTGATGAACCAAGCTGAACTGTCCGGGAGGTTGGTTTGTACCGATCAAAAGCATACCATACAATGACGCATGCAGCAAAGACTGTCTAACAGAGACTCTCATTATTGACACAGCTGTAACATTTTTGAGGTATAAGGAGAGCCTCCCCTCAGTTACATGCTGGAATTTAACTTTGCCAACACATTGTACATCAGGTTTTCATTTCTTTGTTCTGCTCCATATCACCATGCACCGCTCATTGAGGGTTCTCCTCGCCACGGGCCTCGTCCTGCAGGCTGCGGCCGAGCCTGAGATCTACTACACAGCTCCTGACATCTATTCTGCCCTCACTATTCCTCAGAACCGCCACCTCCTTGATCCCAATTCCTATGGAGTTGGAGCTCCTCGTACCAGTTTGAGGACCATTTCCCTAGCAGAAATCGTCCCGCAGGTAGATTCCAAAGGAATTGCTCGCTGCTGCCCTCTTGGAACAGTTAACGACGGCACCGATTGTGTTTTCCCAGAGTCTTCTCTTTGTGAGGAGGGGACTGTGCTCGAAGGAAACGTTTGTGTCAGCGTCAAAGGTCCGAAGTGCCCAGACGACCTCAGGTTCAACGGCAGGTTCTGCCAGGGCGAGGACCCCAAGTGCCTTGGTATCTCCCAATTCAATATTGCCACCGGCAAATGCGAGTCCCCACTCAGTCCAAAGTGTCTTCCCAAGTACACTTTTATAAAGGGAGAGTGTCATGCGGAAACTGGTCCAGAGTGCCCCCCTGGCTATAACGAAAGGAATGGGTTTTGTGTTGATAATTCACCTCCTCAATGTATCGGATCCGACCAGGTCTTTGAAAAAGGATTCTGTGTCAGTACTCACCCTCCCCGTTGCCCGGATAAGTCCAGTCCTCGAGATGGAAAGTGCTTTGGGCCTGAACCTGAGTGCGCTGAGGGATATACTGCCTATCGCGGCCAATGCCACAGACCTCCACGATGCACACCACCCTATGAGCTCAAAGGTCAATTTTGTGTACTGGACGTTGAGCCAGAATGCCCCGGTGGAACGTTCAAAGATGGGGCGTGCCATGGCAACCCCTCATGTCCAGGTGGCTACACCTATGATCAGGATATATACGCATGCAAGACTACTTCGGACATGGTCTGCGGATCGGGATGGAAGCTGTTCAAGTATCCAGGCTCGAACCACAAGACAACCTGCTGTCCCGACAAGTCGGACGACTTCAATGGAGAGTTCTGCCGTTATCAGGTACACGACGCCGACGACTGCGATGAAGAGGCTGAATACAAGGATGGCGCTTGCCACTACCCTCCTGAGCCAGCAACTTGCCCTGAACTTTACGAACTCATCAGCGGCCAGTGCGTGAAAAGAACGCCACCTTCCTGTACGTCAGGAACCTATAGCAACGGCATCTGTATCCTCGGCAGTCCGACTTGCCCCGGCGAGAGTCAGTGGAACGGAGTGGAATGTGTGGCGACCTTCCGACCCATATGTCCTGAAGGATCCCACCTCTCTGGCCCTAATTGTGTTGCTGAAGGTATGCCAGAATGTCCCAAAGACCACAGACTCGATGGAGACAACTGCATTCACGAAGAGCTTCCCAAGTGCTTGCCTGACACAACTCTGGTGGATGGATACTGCAGACATCCTAATGTGCCTATTTGCAAGCAGGGTACCTACCAAAATGAGCATTGCACTCACCCAAAACTCCCGTATTGTCCTGAGGGCAGTACAATCAAAGATGGAAAGTGCGTTGCCATTCGGAACCCAGATTGCGACAAAGGCTTTCGTTACGATACACAAGCTAAAGCCTGTGTCTATGGAGCAGGCGATCCTGTTTGCACACCACCACTCCACTGGGACGGCAAAGTCTGCATCAGCCCGGTGCCACCAAAGTGCGATCGCGATCACATTCGAATTAATGATAAGTGTATCAGCAGAGATGTTCCCAAGTGTCCTGATAAGTTCTTCTTCGACGTCACCTCCAACGGATGCGTTGCCACTGGCCAGCCGGAGTGCCCCGAGGGGACTACTCTCGACGCAAAAACAAAGAATTGCATATCCCCAGACACTCCAGTCTGCTCTCACAAGGACACAGAGTACGACCCAAAGACCAAACAATGCACTGCTCGCAAACCGCCCAGTTGTCCGGACGATGCCGAGCTGAAGGACGGCCGATGTGTGTTGAAGGCGAACCCAGAATGCCCTGAAGGAACTAAGCCCGCGGGCGACAAGTGTATTTGGCCGGGGCTGCCTGAGTGCAAGGATGGTCTTACTATGAAGGAAGGTCATTGCGCGTCTCCTGGGCCACCTAGTTGCGGTGACGGAACTGCGTGGGATGGTTATCGCTGTGTTATTGGCACTCGGACGTCGTGTTATGAATTGCAAGTTTGCCCACCTGTTGGGGCTCGCGCTTTGCCTGCTGGTGAGATTGACAAAATATACGATTGAGAATGTCAATACCACACAAGGCTATGCCATACAGAGGAACTAAAGAGTTGGGAGTTCCAAAGAATGCAGAGTAGGTAGAGACAGGACGCATTGCAAATAGAGAGATTGTTTATCTAGGCCTCTAATAGATGGTTTATTACTCGCACTAATACACGTGAAGTCCCAATGGGTTTCTACGAGTGGTGGATTTGCCATTAATATGTTATGTTTATCGAGTTATCTGGCCATTGTTCTACGCATGTTCAATGCTGAATTTATGATTGAAGATCATGACATTCATCATCGCAAGGGTTGGAAGACGAGTGGTAACTATGGCAAACAGACTCGGCTGTGCGATAAAGTTTTTAGCACTTGCATCAAGCGGATCAGAGGGAAAACCTGGACCGGGAAACTCCTGTCGACCTGCCGATATTTTAACAAGAAGATTCCTCTAAACGAGATTTTGGCCTCATTAAAAAAAGTAGCGGGAGAAGATCAGAAATCTTAATCAGATTATAGGGAATGTAGAAGCCTGCCCCTCATTCATATTATCCTTCAGCTTCTCTTGACGTGAATGATAGTAAACGAGAAATAATTATCTTTACACGTCTCGCTTCGGAGAATTATCTGTCTTGAGTTGGCGCTCCCTGGAGTAAGCCGGATAAATAGCGGTGGCTACGACCTCCGGGAAATTTGTTCTCCCGGACGAAAGACAGTGATTAAACTGGGTCAAGTCAATTTGTAATCAAGTCAGACCACAGAGAAGTGAACCAATCTTCCGCCAATTCGCACCCACCACAATCTTTGGAGCCTTGAGTGTAGACCTGAATAGCTCTATCTCTCGATAACAACAATGGAAGCAAAAGCAGCAGCATACAAATATCGCGTGCGGCCTGGTCGTTACTCAGACGTGACTGAAGTCCTCGGAATCTGGAATGCTGCGTTTGCTCGATCCCAACTCATGGATATTTTGTTTCCAGCTCGGCATACGCATCCAGAGGTGCTTTTAGCTCAAGTCAAGCGTCTATTCTATTCGCGCTATTGGACGCCCAATTATGACTTGCATGTTCTTACATCGCTTACGGACGATAAACCCTTAGGCCTCACGTGGTGGAAGAGACCAAACTCTCAGCTATCGTTCTATGAACGATGGATATCTCCCTGTATGCCATATTTCGATATTGACGCCCATCATAGTCTCCATTACGCGTTTCGCTAATTGTGATCTCAGCTGCTTGGCTCTCACCCATAATTCACGCTTGGTACTCTCTGCGCGACAAGCTTTTCCCCATCCCAAATCTAGATCAGCACGCAGCCGGTACATTCGCTCGCGTTTTCGCGGATATAGAACCAAAATTACACACCACTCCCCGCCGCCGCGACGCCTGGTACCTTTCGACGCTGGCTATCGAGCCGTCTTTGCAGGGCAACGGGTTGGGAAGCATGCTTTTGAACGCTGGGCTGGAAAGGGTTGATAAAGCTGGAGTAGCTGCTTGGTTGATTGGCCTTGAGGGTATTGATAACTTCTATGAGCGATACGGGTTTGTGACGGTGGAGAGGGCGAATGTGGGCGAGCTGAAGCACTGGAATGGTGGCTCTATTATGTTCAGGAAAGATACTGAGTGACCGCTTGAAGACTAGCACGACTCGGATTTAGATGTGCCATAACGTAAATGATGCATGGGGATTCTACCGAAAAGAAAGAACCAATTTGTACGGGGATTATGCCTTTTACAGGATGGATGATTTATGAAGATAGCGTGTCCGAACAGATGAAAGTATTGGTGGGGGTAACTAGAAGGATTTGGTCGACAGGCCGGCTGATATATCAGGGAGGTGCCTCAGGTACTTAGAACAGGATGATATTCTTACACGGGAGGGACTCATAGCAGTTTCGTTACTTGTCGACTGTCGTGATAAGCCTGAGACCAGTATCAGATTTCTGTTATCTGGAATAAATAAGAAGTTTCATGTAAATTGTTAAGCTAAACGATATAGGTCTTGCTCTCAACACACTAGCAAATCTCTCTATTGGTAAGCTGATTCTACCCTCCCTATGACCATGGAACCTTGGACTGTTAAGCAGAATCTGATATCTATTCCACGACATGAGCCTCAAGGCAAGGACAGGATGCCAATCTATTCCTGATCAAAGATAGCTCGGAACGAAGAAGTTGAGGGTGTGATCTCGGCGGTCCCCTTAGTTCGAGGCGAAGTAACAATATCGTAGATACGACTACCGCTGCCAGAGTTCAACGTGAGCTTGATCTTGCGGTTTGAGTTGGCGGGATCGGTGTTCCACCAGCTAAGCTTATATTTGCCATTGCTCTGCTTTTCAAGTCGGATTTGGAAACTAATATTCCCGAGATCGATGGAGGTTGCGGGCCAGTCAACCGTTTGGTCATATAATGCTCTGGCAACAAGGATGGAAGCGTGCTCTCGTTGCTCTAGCTGGGCTGTAGAGGCGACATCGTCACGGGCCACGATGATTCCATTTTGGGTTTGGGAGCTGGGAGCAGTAGGGAGGGCTGCAGCCAGAGACAGAAGGCTGAGAAAGGAGGCAAAGTGCATATTGATTTGTTGGTTTGCTGCGAATGTGTTGTGAAATTCGGAGTTATGATGTTGAAGGTGATGTAGCAACAAGATGTGGCCTAGGTCGAACGGATTATAGTCCAGTTATATAAAGCCCGTGAAATGTGTATATCAAAGCCTGGTATTGCGTCAACTGCCGTGCTTCTCCACTCCCTGAGTGGAATATCACGCCATGTCGATTACCTCATGCTGACAATGAGCCGATGCATCTTTATCAGATCCTGTTTTGTACGGCTTTTTGGCTTTCAGGGGATAATGCACGGCGGATTATATCCTAAAGTTGGTAATTCCTCCTATCACATTGATGTTTCTGGGGTAGTGGTGTGATAAATGCTTGAGACATAGTAAACTTCGTATTAGGAGCGGCAGTTGATCCGGATGTCGATCCGGAAGATTGCCCTATATGGATACGTAAATCACGACAACTTGACCGGGTCACGGATGGATCTGCTCCGAGGAAACACAACCTTCCTGCTTTGGAAATATTACCGTTCCATGTCGTATTATGGTAGTAAGAATAAACTTTTTTTCTAGTTATATCTTCTTTATGTGTTTTAAAGCATAGAACATCACATCTCTTTCTTCTCTGATTTTCCCCTCGGCATTGAATTCCATAAACCCATAGTAAGACACTAATTTAGCTGCATAACTAATACTATTTGGGATACATAATAACTGTTCTTGAAATACGGAGGTTAAATACATACTTAAAACTTCTTTTCTTGATTTCACGCTTTAACGAATTAACAGGCAGTACAGTTTTAAGAACTAAAAGACACTTGTTTTAACCTGGTCTTACTAGCATAGGTTGAAATTAGAACTGTTTAGGTTTTGAACAAGGTCAAGAATAGCACAAGTTAAGATCTATATTCTATATCAGCCCGTGTTACGACCAGGCTGGCGCTGTTGAAGTGGCATTAGCCACGCTTCTCTTGCATGGGAGTTCCACCAGCCCTATGGGTTCATCACCAAGGACGCCAACCTTGTTGGTTGGGGTAAATTCAATAGCCCTTACTTCAAAAAGGTTTCTGCGAATAAGGTTCTCGGTGAGATAGACGCCACTCGAACTTATTTTGCAAATCATGCGTTTCTGTCATGGAACCCTACATCCGACCTGTACCCCAGCGACTTTGCATCGACAAATGATCCTTCCGACTATTCAGGAATATTAACAATTGATGCTTGTGCCGGCTCCCATCTTGGTAACGAAGATCGGGGCGTCTGGGTCAACCCCACGTCATACCCAGAGGGATATACAAGCCAAGACACTGCGTATTGGAGAATACGCGACGACCAGTATCCTTCAAGTGATCACTGATTCTAATATCTGAGTTCGAAGACCAAGGTTTGGACGAATTTGGAGAATCAACATGCCTCGGCTCCCGGTGTGACGGGTCTAAAACCCCAAAATCTCGACCGGTAATTCGCACCTCTCCATACAGATCCTTTTGAAGGAAGCACCATCAACTTTCCTCTCGCAACTAGCTTTCCATCACCTGACTCAGCCTTTGGTGGAACTATTGGTGATATTCAGAGGCTGCAGCAATTGAGAGGAAGTGTACATGCCAAAACTCCCTCTTGCCAGTAACGGCTTCATTGTTGAGACAAAGTTTTACGACGCCACGCAGCCTGCCATCAACTTCACTTCCATGCAAATATCAGTTCTGTCAAGTCTGTCTACTGCGCTTGCTGCCCAGCGAGCCCGGGCCGCTCAAGTCGTCATCACGAGCACTCTCGAAGATACCCAGTGGTTGAGTGATGGCGCTGCCTTCAAGGGGTATGAT
The DNA here is from genome assembly GCA_014898835.1 of Fusarium lateritium. Classification (NCBI taxonomy): domain Eukaryota; kingdom Fungi; phylum Ascomycota; class Sordariomycetes; order Hypocreales; family Nectriaceae; genus Fusarium; species Fusarium lateritium. The sequence goes on from JAAVTZ010000580.1 coordinate 22,567, forward strand.
TCAATTCTCATAGATACTCAGTGGCCACAAGCCCTGAATTAGACCAGATAGGGCAGTGCAAGGATAACTATAGCGACAGGTACATAGAATGATATCTCTGCGAGATAAACAAAGAAAACGCAGCTGTGTACTAAAACTCTATTTAAGATTCAAGGTTCTGACGCACGAGACCTTCGCCGAGTGACTCTCAATTGCTGCATAGTAAACTTGCATGAATTTTGCCATCCCTTGAACCTTGTTTTCACGACTATAAAATGCCAGTATCGCATATCCATAAATGCATTTTCCCATCTCCTACTACCACCATTCTTTCTTCTACTACAATCATCAACTGTCCTCAACTACGCTAATAACCTACTCCACAAGAGCTCTTCACAATGGCGTCAAATCCTTCAACTTCAACCAACCTTGAGCCACGCGTGATTTCCGGTTGGAAGCGGGTAGAGTGGCCAGAACTCCGAATACTGCCCCTGAAGCTCTTACCTGAAGACCTGCCTGTCCACATACAACAGGTTTCGCAAGACATCGTCCGCAACGCCCGCATCATTGTCGAAAAGCATAAGCTTCTGCCTAAAGGCGATGAGGAGAATCACGTCAATCTAGGGATGCGACGACAGGAGCCCTACGGAGCTAGAATACCATCCCTCGTCGTGGTTGCACCATGGACACCTGAAATAACGCCTGTTTGGGAGGAGGTTGTGCATGAGATGGCCGTCTTTCTGACTGACTTCTCAAAAACTTCAAGTATCAGCCAAGGCGATGTCCATGTCGAAATTATCGCCCCAGAACTCCAGCAGACTATGTATTATACATCGGTTGACGAACCGGGTCTTTCATCAGAGGCTTGGGATAAGGTGTGCGATAAGGTCTATGATTGCCTTGAGTCATTTGAAGCAACGAAAGGCAACATGACAACAATTGCTATATGGAAGTATGGAGTGCTCCCGGATCTTCAAGCGAATCCTCTTACCATTTATATCTCTGTGGACTCCAAATCAGATGAGAGAGGATGGCATGAGGTCATAGCTGCCATCAAGACCATGCTTGATGGTATGGGATGGAATCAGCTCCAGATCCATATGGAACATAACGAAGGATGGCAAGAAATTTTCGATTGATATTGCGTGTCAAGGAAAGTCCAACGAGGTGGATGGGGAAGGTGATCTACCTAGTACTTTGTTAAGGAGAAGTTCGGGATGGGTTTTTAGTTAAAGTGTGCTCCTTCTTGGTCTCAGCTGATAAACTATATGCAACTTTGGCTCTATTATCTTTTTGGGAAATGTTTCATTCTAGTGGGTTTTTAGTATAACGGTAATCTCCCCATCGCTCCATCAAAGCCTGTTCACAAATCCACTGACCCACGCCAGGCAGAACCAAATTAGGAACGATGATCTACTGTGATCGTCTATGACGCTCAAGGATCAAATTCTTCGAGCTGCATGATTTGGTAAATTCCCAAAATCAAATCAGCCAAGTCTTTTTCTAGTCCACTTTCGGCTTCAAGGCAACGTTTTGAGGCGGCTGAAGCTGATTATAGTGTATACGAGTTGTTAGTTCAGTTGGTAATAGAATTTGAAAGAGGCAGTGACCGAAATTACACCATAACCGTTTTCATGCATACAAGTCTTTTTCCTATTTCCATTTAGCTTGTTTCAAGAGCATCGGCTTCGAAAAGAACTGCTCGGATAGCGAAAACGCCGTAGATGCCATTCATTACGCTATCCGTCTTTCTACCTTCTTTAACTCAGGATATATGGCAGTTCTATCTCATAGACATCGCGTAAATCTCCAAAGCACACTTCGCCAACATGTCGATCCACTCTTTTCTCTTGTTTCTTTTTGCCGGGACGCGCGCCGCAGTCGCTGGATCCCTGCTTGACAGATTGACTCAAGCAGTGACGTGCACTGAGTATACAATCTAGAATGGCGACACTTGCTTGAAAGTCGCCAAGAAGAATAAGGCGACTTATGCACAGATCGTTTCTTGGAACCATAATGTTGCTTCTCTTTGCTTGTGAGAACGGCCTTTCGCTTTATAAACAGTCGCTTACATACTTTAGCAAAATGAAGTCTCTCAAAGGCACCAAGATTGCGTAAGCTATCCTTCAGGTGACTTTGCTGTTCCTAACAATACGAAGGGGGATACTTCCATCGACACCACTGTAGCATAATGCCGGCTCCTCAAGAAATCCCCAATCCAATCACTTGCTGACATTGCCATGCAGGCCCATTCCAGCTAAGGTACCTAATGATACGAACAAAAGTTGTGGAGCATACGCTATGGTGAAGGAGGGTGAAGACTGCTCAAACCTTCTAGCTACTTCTGATATTACTATGGACGACTTGTAAGATCAAGTACAAACAAGCTTTGGAGAATTCAACTTACCGATCTGTTACAGCTTGGTTCGGAAACCCCAAGTCTGGAGAAATTGCACCAACCTCTGGCTAGACTATAGCTACTGCGTGAAGCCTGTTGGTGCCATCTCGACATATCCTGGATATGGAGGAACAGCTGTCCCAAGTACCGCTTCCCGACCTTTTAAGAAGACTAAGCCGAACGACCAGTCTGGTCACAATGGCAGTGACCCGCTTGACCGTTTTCCATCTACGGATGACATTGTTCCAATTGCAAACGGGACACGATTGGATTGCGCTGCGTAAGTAATCTTGGCTATCAACGCTTTGAAACGCTACGTGATTATTTGTTTACACTTTTTATAGCTACTGTTGGACTCAAAATTGACGCAGCTACACCATCAGTCACAGGCATCATGACGTACAGGAATGACTTCGCCTACCCGTGCACCATCTCCTCAAGCGTCTCCTACTACGTCGGCCTCTCATCAGCTACTGCTGGCGAGTTTATAGCTATAATTCTCATACCTTATCACACTTGCTAACACTTCTAAAGCCGCTGCGGCAGAGCAGGAAATTGAGACCCCGACCCCTCGCGCTGCAGCAGAGATAGCTAACTGTACAATGTAGTTCCGAATAAGACGTGCGGCCAAGTGCAAGGACATGATGGCTGTTTATGCCCTAGAATTTGGAGAGTTCTACAAAATGAACCCAAGTGCCAAGTCAGATTGCACAGGCTTGATCCTTGGGACCTATTATTGTCGGTCGAGATATCCACGCGGTGATAGCGTGGGAATACCGGGATGCAGCTACTCTGGAGAGGACTTTACGACTGAGTCAGCAACTGCATCAGCCCCAAAGACCTCTAAAACCGGGGCTACGAGCAAGCACAAAATCAGGCACGCCCTCTCCTGTGCAGACTGGTATACTCAAGACGTACAACAAGTACCACGAGGTCATTAAGGGTTATACTTGCTATGACATTGCCCAGAAGGCCAAGATAGAGCTTAGCACATTTTACAGGTGGAATCCGGCTGTGAAGTCGGATTGCTCTGACCATGAACTAGGCACATATGTTTGTGTTGGTTCAGCTTAGGCCTGTAGCTTGAAATTAAATTTACTCCACCACCCACTAAGCTAAACTCCTGGCAATCAGTAAGTGCCATGTATAAAATATGAAGTACCCCCTATGGTAGGTTCTGTTGGTTTTTTTCTGCCACGGCATCATTTTACGGGGCAAACAAATAACCCACTCTTTAAGTCTTATCTGTCCCTACTTGGGCCTCTCTGGGAATTTATCATTCACATCTTCGCTTGTTCTTAATTACAACCATGGGCTTGTCCGACTATGCGACTCCCTCGCCTGCATTCCAAGCACTACCAAACGAGCTGGTTGGTGCCATCTGCGCTCTACTTTGCAATCGCGACATCAAGACCTTGCGTCTGACTTGTCGAGCCTTGGGAGACAAGTCGCCTCTGAGATTTGACCGCGTTTTTATCTCTCCCAATCCACGCAATATCGAGGTCTTGCTCGCAGTCGCCAACCACAACGTTTTCCGTCATCGCGTGAAAGAGATTATATGGGATGACGCCGTTTTGATGAAAATCCCCAGCACAGACGGCGATGGCCCTTGTGGCTATAGCGCGGATGAGAATGATGCTGATGACTATGCCGCGAACGAGGACAAAGAATGGATCTCGACGGATTTTGTTCGTCTTTGTAAAGAAAGCATCTTTTTAACTAGGAGCAGATTGAAGGACAAGAATAAATACCAGGGCGAAAACGAAGTGCAGAAGCAGGTTGATAACCTAATGCCCTCTCGAGACTCACTGGCGCATTATACAGACCTCTTTGATCAGCAAAGGGAGGTATTATTATCAAGCGCAGATGAGGAAGCTTTTCGGTACGCCGTGCAACGATTCCCCCAACTCACCAAGGCCACCGTTACACCGGCGGCGCACGGTTTTCTTTTCATGCCACTTTACAGAACACCAATGATCCGAGCCTTCCCATCTGGGTTTGTGTATCCGATTCCTCGGACCTGGCCATCTGACGAGAGTCTTGGATATGGTGGCCCTGAAGACTGCCCAGAAGGATGGGAAAGTGACGACGAGAGGAGACAGTGGCGCGGATTCTGCATAGTTTCAAAGGTTCTAGCCGATTATGCAGAGAAGCTTCAAATCTCTGAGCTAGTGGTGGATAATCACAAACTCCCCACCGGGATCGACTACACTCTCTTCGACAAGCCAAATGCAGAGTACGATAATCTTTGCAAGATTGTTGCGCGGCCGGGCTTTAGACGCATTGTACTCTCGTTAACAACGGGATACCGCCCGAACTTCGATGCTGAAGATTGGGACATTTACAAGAATGGCAGGATATCCAACCTTCTAGCTAAAGCAACTGATCTGGAGGAAGTTGTCTTGCAGACAGACTATGGAATGAATTCTTGGTCTTGCGCTATGGAAGACTTTGTATCACTCTTCGATATCTTTCCAATCGAGAATTTATCAACCGGAAAACTAAAACACTTTGGACTTTCCGGCATGCAAGTCACCCAGGATGATCTTATTTCCTTTCTTAGCAAGCTCCCATCAACACTAGAATCAGTCAACCTCAGCTTTCTCTCTGTGGTCAAGGGCCACGGAAACCATGCTACGTTGTTGGCTGATATTCGAGACAAAATAGGCTGGAGGCATCGACCTGCCAGTCAAAGAATCAAGGTCAACGTTTCGATGATACTCAATCAGTCCAATAAAGGCCGCTACGTATGCCTTAACAAAGAGGTTCAAGAGTATATTTATGGCGATGGTCCGCCCCCCTTTGTTGCTCGTGAGGGGAAGATCTATGCTTACTTCTCGTTTGGTACCGGCATTGTTTATGATAAGTTCGATCCTAGCTTTGAGATACCATATGAAACGAACAAAATGCGTCGCGAGAGAGGTGCTGGTTTCTCTGTTAGTACTGCATAATTCAATAGAGATAAATCCGTATTTGTCTTTGACGATCTATATAAGCTGTCCTTGTCGCTACTTGACGATAAGTCCGATGTAGAAAGTTAACCCGCCAGTTACTTATACAGACGTCCAGCCCGCTAGATATCATTCCAGAAGGCACATTATCGAGACTTAGCGCTGTCCTCTCTTATAACTGTCACGTTTCCTAGATTAACTACAAGTTATTTTAAATGTTTACTACCTATCTTATTAGCTTTATATTATAGCTATCAAGTAATATTATTTTCTATCTAGTTATTTCAATTGATCATCAACTGCTGTATCAGTCTGATATTCTATGCATCTCACTGCGCGTTGCACTAATTTTCAAGCTTGTTGAGGCATACGCGTTGTGCATGATGTTGTTGAAAGGTCTGATGAAGAGGTTATTGTGATATCTGGTATTGAGCATGATGCATTCTATTGAGTTTAGAAACCCGCTGTGTTATTCCTACTGGGCGGCCCTGATCTAGGCTTATAGGGTATATTACATTGAAATAAATCCAAATGTTCTGCGAGGCTCTTGGGTCAGTGTCGATTTGGGGTTTACCTCCTGTGGGAGTCGCAAAATCTGCAATATGGATGACCGTAGATGTTGTGGTCTAATCAGATTCTTTCATTCTAGCAGTTTGTGAGGGCAATGGCACCTGGTCTCATTACCATCTCTCTTCGACCATGCACCGACATACTCAAACTCCAGTACGCACATGAGGTACATCAAAGCTGGACCGGCATCCTGCCTTGATAGCCGTTGGGATTAGGCAAGGTTCCCTCGAAATGTACATTGCGGGATTCTTTATTGCATCGCTTAGCATATACATTGCCTTGGGAAGACATTTCGTTACAACATGTCTTTCTACTACTTCTTCATCACACACCATACTTGAAAGAACATAATAGATACACCGCACCGAGAAACAAATACAGATGCGATGCGTGCAGAGCTTCGAGTACCTTTATTCTGGCCCGAACCTATGCCGCTCAAATTAAGGATTTACACGCTTCGCCCCCAGAATATCTCTTTGTGGCTGATGAAGTCACAGTTACTATGTGACTATTATGAGGTTCCTACAGATTTAGAAGATCATCAGGTGATTCGCCATAGCAACTTGCTACAGGTAGTTTGATATATACCATAACTCCTCAACACCTATTATGTATTCTTATCATGAGATCGTTACATTAGTCGTCTTTCCCTCAATATCTCTCGCAGTTCTGCAAGCTTGATAGGTTTCGTAAGAAATAAATCGATGCCACATATCAAAGCTTCGCTCTGTGACTCTTTTGAAGCAAGGCCGGTCAAGGCTAAAATTGGACATCTCGGAAGGTTGGAATTTGCCTCGATTGCGCGAATGGCGCGTGTCGCTTCAAAGCCATTCATCACTGGCATGGAAATGTCCATAAAAACACACTTGTACCGCTCAGGGGCCCTTTCATAACACAGCAGTGCCTCCTGTCCATTGACAGCTGTATCATAAGAGTAGCCTAGTTTCTTGATAAACATGGCAAGCATCTTTAGGTTGATGGCATTGTCATCCACGAGCAAGAACGCTTCGCCGACCGTTTCCTTAAAAGCCTCGAAAGGGTCGGACTTTTCGAGAGGGGTAGGGCTCGGGGATTGCAGCAGCCTGATGGGAAAAGGCTGCCTCAAAAGTCCATTGCCTTGAGTTGAAGTATGTTGAACGTCAAAAAGTCTGTCGACCTCATTTGCTGGTGGTGTGATAGGCTGATGTCTTGCAGAAACAAAGAGCCCGTCTAGTGAATTATGTGGTGGAGCTGACGGGTTTTCTTGAACTTGTTGCTGAAGCGCCGACCCCTGTAGCCAACGCGAGATGACCCTTGCTAGTTTGTTTGGACCAATCCTGAGAGTGAACAAGGTTAGCTAGACAGGAACGACAGCAAGAAATCGAGGGTGGGAAAGGACTTACGGACGATTTATAAAATAGATCCTCTGGAAGCCTGAGGCCTCGTTCAATCCCCTCTTGGTAGCTAGTTGTCGCGCTACCACCACACTTCGACATGTAACTACTAATGGAGTCGATTTGCGGTCTTTTGTGAGGGCGATGGCCTCCTCTATAGAACTCTCCTCGCATATAACTATATCTGGTTGCATCTCATGGTCTGATGCAGAGATGATCGTGAGTCCCAACCATTCCTGGCAGGTCGATGAAAGACTCTCTTCCTCGCTCAGGGGCGACTTGAGCATTGTGCTGCTTAGACCTTGATGGTATGACTTCTGGAAACCAACAAGTGATGCTTTCAACCCTATCACATCGTTGATTTTTATTGCTGGTGATCGATCGTTGAGTAGGCTTCGTCGGAGAAAAATACTCGCAGACTCGGAGACGGTATCCGCGTCTTCTTCGCAAGTTTCGAGAGGTAGATCAACGCGGAAGGTAGTGCCAACTCCAACCGTGCTCTGTATCTGAATTGTCCCTCGGAGGGACCGAACAAGTCGCTTGACGACGCTTAGCCCGAGCCCTGTTCCAGACTCTATGCTATCTTCTTGCGAGAAAGGGGTGAACACATCGTGCGCGAGGTAATCTTGACTGATACCACAGCCTGTATCGGCGATGGTCAACCTGACCAACCGAGACTTTGAGCTGGAAGAGTCTTCGGTAATATTCAACTGCTCAAGCTGGACGTAAATGGCGCCTTGACTTGTGTACTTAAGCGAGTTGCCGAAAATATTCATAACAATTCGCCGAATCGCACCCGCTTGGACGTGGAAAGACCAGGACGCGCTCGATAGGGGGTTGAAGATGATCTTCACGTTATCACTAGAACGGCTAGATGTATTGGTAGCTTGTGACTTTGATAGTTTTTGGAATGTGTGGCCAGTGTGTACACTCTCAATTACGTCCTCGACAAGAGTGGCCAGATTGACTTGAGATGTGAGACTCATCATGCCGACTTTGTCTTTGTTGGTGTTTTGAAAAGATCCCGGCATGTGAGCATGATGAGGTGCGTTTGCGTGAGTAGGCTTATCTTCGTCCAACGACACGAAATTGTTAATCTTTGTCCAGTCAAGAATCTGATCGATAGTGTCTAGTAAGGTACGACTGCAAGCCTCTATTGAGCGTAGAGCATCGTCCTGCGAATAGTTGAGCGAGCTCTCCTGCATTAGCTCCGTATTGAGGATGATCCCATGCAGCGGTGACCGGAGCTCGTGGGATATAGAGTTTAGTACACCAAGCTTTGAGCGTTCCACGTCTTGGTGCTTGAGAGCAGAGACCTCAGTCATGATAACAGACCCAAAGGCCCTGAGGTAGCTCAACTCAGCCTTGATCGATAGAGTCCGGCTGGGCTTTGCTGTGTAAGCGAAGCCGCCGGCGAACCAGCGCTGTTTTTGGGCATCCCAGATGGGGAAGAAGGCCACGCTCCTAGCCTGGGGTAGAAGCTGGAGGATTTCTTGGCGAAGCTCGTGGGTGACATGGAGTTTTTTCAGGCGACCTTTTCGCGTTAATAACGTTGGAGGACTCGGGTTATGGTTGTCGTGATTGGACGAGCTGTCGCCACAGTTGCCTTCGCTAGCCTCATCACTGGACAGATCATTAGAATCCATCTCTCCGTTCTCGTCAAAGTTCCAAATGGTGCCGTTCGGAAAGTAACGCAGCAACCTCTTGAGTGTGCGCTCGCGAAGGATGGAGTGGCTGAAATATGAATCCCCGCCTCGCCTGACCTCCCGCGAGGTAGCAGCACCTAGGACTGAACAGATGGCACCAGGGCCTGCTCCTCCGCCATCACTTTCCTGGACTATTTCTTCTTCGTCGCTAGATCCAGAGTGATCATCACTGCGAGTCCGCAAGTGACTCGTCCCGGTCTTCTGATGTCCGGAAAAGGAGTGGGATGCATCCAACAGCAATAGTCCATCGAGCTCGAGAGCATTTCCGAAGACGTTACAGGCCCTTGTCAGTGTCTGCTGAACTCTACTATGGCCCTTTACACGAGGGGTGAAGAGCTCGGTAGAACTGGGTGATTGAGTACGGCAGGCAGCTCGAAAAGGTTCAAACTGAGCCTGGAGCCCAGGACCAGGTTCAGGCTGAGCCGCCGAGTCGAACTCCCTCTTGGTATCGCACTGAGAGACTTGATCATCGCCAACCGTCATTATCGGAGTACCAGTCTCTATCGTTGATTCAGTTGACGGGCGGTCACCATGTTGCGGTCCTGTATTACTTGCACGTCCATGGAAAAATGTCCGAATACCGCGTGTAACCCGATCACCCTGGCGATATCGATCCCCCGCTCGTCTCCCTTCGAGATAAGTCATGATGGCGAGCGCAAGTTCCTGCAGAACGCACTTTGATGATTCTGCTAGACTGTCTCGCGGCTGGGTATCAAAAACGCACAGGACTCCAATCCTGATGCCTCGAGGAGTCTCTAATGGCACTCCGGCATAAAATCGATTGTTGGGCCAGGTGGAGCAGTTAGGATTATCTTCCTGGGGCCTATGCGGGGCGAGGTCGCCAATGACAGTAACAGGCACGGCAGAGGGGGACGGCCCCCCATCAGTCTGACCAGGGGAAGCCGGAGTAGACGTAAAAAGAACACGATTGCAAATGGTAGAGGCACGAGGGAAGAAAGTGCCACATAACCAGAGCTTCTCTTGTTCGGTCAGAGCAGCAGCATCTGGTTTTAAAGAAGATGTCTCAGTTGATTCGGCAACGACGAATTGGCTATGTCGATCGAAAAGGGAGATTAGAGCCCTTGCACAATTGAGACGATTCGCTGCTAGTTGACAGAATGCGGTCAGGGCTGTGTCCTTCGAAGTCCTCAGCTGGTTAGAGGGAATCGTGTGGCCTAGATTGTTGGCGAGCGCGTTCTCGATGAGGGTTCGGTCATATCTGACAAGTGGTAAAAATCCATGTTAGTATGCATCCAGGATGAAGCAAAAACAGTGGGTGATTTACCGAAAGGTCTCTCTTTCGCGAGCGATTTCTGAAGGCTCCGTTGGTAAAATCGACATTGTCGCAGCCAAGACCATCTGCCCACATCAGTAAGGGAGGAGAGGATTTCTGCCTCTTTCCACAACGGCACAGCGATGACTCTAGCGCAGGGAAATTAAGAGTCTTGCTAAGAACCCGTGGTTGGACCAAGTGTTAAGAAGCCAGTGCCACGCCTCGGCATGAGTAGTGTGGACTTGTGCTGTGCCGTGTTCCGCAGGCGGGGTGCTTTTGTGCGTGCGAATCTACTATACCAAATATGGTTAAGGCTACGCCAACAAATCAACGATTTTAGGGGTTTAAAGACCCTGATTCTATGCAGGGGCTGAGTCTAGACTGGTCCAGCCCAACAATCCTTGCGACAGTGATCACAATGCGGTAGCATCCAAGTGGCAAAGTCAACGTTCGAGCCCACCGATTCGTCAAAGGTTATTTCGATACCGAAATCTAGACCCTACAAATCTCAATCCTGGTCGAGCTGGAACAGTCTTGTGAGGCCGCCTGCGCAAAATACACGACGAGTGGCGAAACAGATCGATCACCGGCTCGACATTTGCAGCATATGAGTCTAGATGCTGGTCAAATTGAGATTGGTTGCAACACAAATTCAACGCACGGCCCCATTGTGCTCTCCAGCTTCGGGCTCCTGGGCACGATAAGCTCAAACGGCTTCGTGCATCTGCGCAGAACTTAACGGTCGCTGATTCGTAGCTAAAATGACCAAATTTACTAGACCACGTTTGCCACACAAGAAGTCTTATTATCCCCGACAAGTTTCGGGCCCTAGACTAGGTATGTACTACAATATGTACAACGGCCTGGACAACGATTGGTAGTCCTACCGTTCAACGACCGTCATCCCACTTGGTGCCCATTTCAAGCAGAAAAATATTTTAACGCCTATCATTTAACCAGTACTCAGAAAGATCATAGGTAAATTACACAAGGCATTATTAAACACGAAGATGCGATCACTCGAAAGTGCTTCTCCAAGGCCTGCCACTAAAATCAATGCTGAAAGGATGATTGGCCCCTCCATTCTGCAAAAGCAAAAGAAAAGAAGGGAAAAAACCCCTCCCCTAGAAACGTCATGTGTACGTCGGAAATTCTTAGAGAGCAGGGATGAGGGAAGAGGAGGAAAACCGTGCTTTACTACGCAGTGCATGGCGGCTGCTCGACATCGGCGTTCGCAATCAGAGTATTTAACCAACGTATCTTTATCTGCCTGTCATTTACATCTTGATGCGGGTTTTCTTATTGTTTCTCGTCTCTAGCTGAGCAGTACTGAGCATGCGATCCCATGGATACCGGTACTACAGGGTAGTAGCTAGCGAACCCGCTTGTGGTTAGTGGTGGTGGGACTGACTTTCTCGGAATGGACCGCTAAACTAATCCCCTAAGGGTCCGGCTGCGTGCGGTAGCAGACTGGCTACGTCATTTTTGCATCAATTCCCATCTGGGGGAGCCTTGATTTCCTACAAAAACAACTCGATCCCTTGGTGCGACTCTCTTCACAACGATCGCCATTGTGTCTCTGTCATCGCTCCCCAGTACTCCCCGTCTCTCACCCCTCAAAATGTCGCAACCAGTCCCCAAAGCATCAATGGGATCTTCTATTGTATGCCATTGTCAAGATTGCCATCCCCAAAGCTCAGGCATTTCACGACCTAGCAAAGCCCAATACTTGGTAAGCACTCAGTTGATGCGAATTCTTTCCTACCCAACACTAATTATTCGATACTAGAGTTGCTTGAACATGGAAGACTCATGGTCCGTTAGTCAATCACTCTGCGAAGTACCCTTATTCCAAACACCAGCCATCTCAATCGCGTTGTCTACGAAGACTAAGGCCCCTTTCGTTCAACAATCTACCATTCAACACCAATTTCCGCCTCGTCCTCCGCCACACGCATGCTTGGCCGAATACCCGACTGCCGCCAAAACACCGATCTTGCCACCGTATAGGTTTCATACCGCGGGACTATATCACACAGGGTCCGCTCTTTCACCTGGAAAGAAGCGCAGGTCGCGTCGGGTTGGAGGCCCTACTGCTCCTACCCAGTGTTCAACGTGCCACACATGGGAGACGCCAAAATGGCGAGAAGGCCCCTTAGGTACACTCTGTAACTTTTGCGGTTTACTATACGCCAAGCGCCAAGCCAGGGTCCCTGCCAGGCTGATTGGCACAAAACTTCACTCCGGCTTGAAAATGAGATGATGCACTTCGAGATTTTCTCTGTTCAAGAAAGCTGTGCATGGGTGGCGTTTTTCTCGAATACGATAAATGATAGTTACATGAAGTCTACCCCGAGTCGATACTGTGTGAGGGTCCAAGGGTTAAGGGTCCTCCGTCTTAAGGGTCTTGGCCAGAAGGGGCTCCAGGGGTCTTTTTCAGCGAAGCGGATCGACAGGGACGAACCGCGGTTTAGCAGCAGGCGAGTCTAGACTAGCCTTGAATTGAGTCGGGCTGCAGACCTTGTTGTGGGTTAGAGGTATCTTGATTCGATTGGTCAAGCGGGTATGAAAGTCTCTAGTATTCACTTTTAATGCATAATGATATCATATGCAAGAAAACCTGCACAAACACCATATTTCTTTCTATACCACTGCATATTGTGAGTCCCCCCCAGCTCGGATGGGGTTAGCTGCACACAGACAACTAAGCTAACTAATGACAATTCGGAGATTTTTTAGTGTCCCTCGAACCTTAGTTAATAAATTGTTTCTTATATGTTTACCACAGGTGTCGAATTTCACACCCTTAATCAGGTATTTAATAAAGAGACTTAAATTCACAACAGTGCTTGTTTTAAAATGAGGGGGGGCATCAATTTGTGGAAGGCTCCACTTTGGCTTGAACTGTTCCCCAATCGGGAGCAGGTACTGCGCTACTATGATAATCTAATGCGCACTTGCTGATCAGGGTCTAGGGCCGAGGAATACGTCATGACCTGCTAGGGGCATTGTGACTAGGCACTAGCGATAAACAAAAGAAAGACTAGCACGTCCCTCCGTTTTCTACATTAACACAGCGCTTCGATAGAGATCTTTCTTCTAAAACTGCCTGGTTCTTGTACTTCAGTGGAATCGCGGAGGTGATGCTCCGGCGAGCACTGGAAGGAAGAGAGGAGGTGTTAGGGTTAGAGCACTCAGATGCGCTTATCAATGTCAATAACCTTGGATCAGTGCTGCGGAACCGGGGAAAGTACGAGGAGGCAGAGGCGATGTATCGGCGAGCACTAGCAGTAAAAGAGAAGGTTTCAGGGCTAGGGTTCCGATTTATTCTCACCAGCTCTTAGATAAGCCCGTATTATATAATCGAATAAGTATATCAAGCCTACCTAGCTAGGCGAAGACTTAGTTGATACTACTCAAGGTTATAATATCTGCCTAAATACTAGGGTTATCAACCTATACAGCGCAAGTGTTTTTCTCCAACCCTGTTACTCTTCCCTCCTATTGCCTGCGCGCAGAGATAGACCCCTCACGGCCCATTCCTAACTTAGTAGCAGCTGGTCTGTAATTATCATCAGCATCACAAGAGAGATTCGATTTCCTCTTGCGAGGTCGCGTGGGACATTACTCACAGCCAACCCGCTAGCGGTATCCACGATACAACCAGATAGGCAACGGGCGTTATCAGGACAGATCGATCCTTTGCCGTTATAATAACACCATCTGTTCATCTGTTGGTTGCATGTGCCGATATCAATTGCGCTGCCAAGAGTAGCGGTAGCTACAAATCCGAGGACGATAGTGAAGAACTGCATAATGATTTGGTTTGGATAAGAAGTAATAGACTGGACTTGGGGATATATGGAAGGGATGTGGTAGAGGTTGATAATAGTCTGGGAGTGAAGTGTAGAAGCAGGAGATGGAACTTTGAGTCAGTATTTATAGTGATTAATGAATAGGAAGAAACCTCAGATAGACTGGTCTCAATGATAGCGATACGTAAGCGGTATGTTACAGCACAACAAGACAATGGCTTATCATACTACCGATTAGTGATCTCTATCATACGATTCATTAGGTTGGTGATTTCATTGGTCTGGCTCGAAAACTCCTTGTAGTTTGGTGGAGTTGTATACAACGTAGTATGATTGTGAATCCTTTGAAATACCAGGGCCCAGGAACTGCATCCGTTCGCGATAATCTGGGTTAAATATTGCAGACATCCGATTGGGTGGATATACATTGTGTTTTAATCGAAATGCGCTGTGATAGTTTAAGTGGAATAAATACTTCGTATTTAATAACTGGGGAAGCGTGAAAGAACCCGACATGTCAGATCTGCTTATGTTGACGACCCCACTATGTCAGACTGACTATAACGGGTTTGTTATGTCTGACCGACTATCTTTGAACTTTTGTATCACTGTAACCATGTCGGACCCGTCGTATTAAATCCGTTATGTCAGGTCGGGCCGTCGGCTATGTTTGACCCGCTATATAATTATGCCATAATAGACAGCATAGGTTTAACGACGTAGCAATGCATAGTACAGAAATGGAAGGCAAGTTGGGACAATCAAGTGTACAGGTGATCCGTGGATCCTGAAGGAACTTTGGTAATTCATGGGATTTCCTAGAACAGGGTTTTGCAGTCATATAGGTGGTTCTACTATGTTTCCACCAATATGTATCTAGAATGGTTCAACAGCCGATGTCATCTGATTTTCACAGGCCATGCGAAACGACATCTATACAGTCAATCTCTCCCTCGGTACTGTCCGCATCACCGTCTATAAATGCTTGGTTCTCCCTCATAAGTCCTGCTTTCGTATCCTTTACATTCCTCCTTCTACACAAAGCATTCTAACAACGTCTTTACAAAGAAACCACAACCACAACCAAAATGAAGCTTCTCGCCATTGTTCTAAGCCTCACAGCCGCCGCCCAACTTGGGGCCGCCATCGACATTGGCTCATGTAAAAGATGGGAAAACCCAAACTTGTGTTGGCGTGGTGATTCTTATTATCCTTGTCCTCCCGAGGCAGTCTTTTGCGAATCTGGATGCATTCTGGATGGAGACCGTGTGGTAAGTAGCTATTGCCGTTATTTCCATACATGTCTTCTACTTCTCTCCAGAAGTTATGTTCTGACCAGACGACTAGACTTCATGCTACTAAGCCAAGATGCCAGGAGAAGGGGAGACGGAGATTCAAGAAGGAAGGATAAGCTTTGATTCGTTAGCCGGTTTTGTCCTCGGCCCTCGGCCACTAAAGAGGGTCTTGTTTGCCCTTTTCCAGTAGCTAGTTGAGAATCGACAAGCTTTCATTACGGTCAGAAGTTGTGACCTTGTATTGTTGGTAGTACAGTTACTTCCAAGCCTTCATCCAATCGATCACAAATGGTTGAAAGTAGCGTAGATGGACCCAGTGGTACTTGTCGGACTTCGTTATGTTGATAAAAGCCTATCAATCTAAACACAAGAACTATACTGATACAAACTGTGTGCCATCTTATAAGTAGTTGACTAGAGCCTTTAAACTGTATATCCCAATAACCGCCTGTTACAAAACTTCATTTCAAGCCATCACTGACTTGACAGCGTCATCCCGTCCTAGGTGCGCCTGTCCAACAACCGCGCCATCATCATCTGCAAAAGCCTTGTCACCAAAAGCCAGAGCAATTTCCTCAAGCGTATGACCTGCGGTTTCAACATAGTAGAAGTATGCAAGCCCTGAGGATATCAGACAGAAGCCTGCAATGATGACGTAGTAGTATCCACCAATACCGTCGAATGCGTCCGGGGCCGACATGCCGATGGCAAAGTTGAAGAGCCAGTTTGAGCAAGTAGCGAGAGCCATGCCTTTACTTCGAGCTCGCAGAGGGAAGACTTCGGCGGGTAGCAACCAAGGGATGGGGCCCCAGGTAAAACCGTAGATAGCGTTGTAAATGACTACAAAGGCGTAGATGCCGTGGGCTCGTGTATTGACGTTGGTGATATGGGCTTCTGTAAAGGCACAAACGATGCAGAGCGCGATAGCCAAGAGGACACCTGCATTTCAGTTCGTCGTCAGCTTATTACCTAACACAACGTTTGCTAAGCGGATATTGTCTGCTGCATGAACTTACCACCAAGAATTAGAAGTGGGCGTCGTCCCCATTTGTCAGCCAGCCACCAAGTTAGAATCGTGGCGGAAACGTAAGGGATTGAGTTGGCAGCTGTGTAGAGCAACGACTTTTCCTGGCTCATACCGGCTTTGGCAAGAGTCGTAGGCAGATAGAATGAGATGACGTTGATACCGTTGAGCTGGGCGAACATCTGGGCCGTGATGCCGACAAGGGTGCGCTTGCGATAACGCGTAAACATCTCTAGCCAAGTTGACTGTTTCAAAGATGCTTCATAACGCACAGCTTCTTCGATCTCCAACATGACATGCTGTACGTGTTCCGCTTGTGTATTGCCATCTGGTGTGTGCAGATCGGCAACTGTCTGAAGACATTCCTTTGCGAAACCATTGCGCGCAAGCCATCGAGGAGTTTCGGGGAGAACGAAGGACATGGAGAAAAGAATGAACGCAAGACCCATTTGGATGAAGTAGGGGCCTTGCCACGACTCGTTTTTGGGGACGAGATAGTAGAAACCGAAATCGATCCAGGTTGAGAGTGCGTAGCCACCGATAAGGAACGTGTACTCGACACCAACCATAAGGCCACGACGGTGCGGAGCGGCAATCTCGGTCTGGATAACGGGAACAGTCATGGAGAGGAACCCAACACCTAAGCCCTGGAGTGTCCGGCCGGCAACGAACGTCTTGAACCCGGGGGCAAAGGCTTGGATAAAGGCGGTAAAGAAGTAAATGAAGCCACCTAGTCGTACGCATCTCTTTCGTCCTATCATGTCACCCAGGCTGCCGGCGAGAAGGGATCCCAGGGCCGCGGCAACCTGTAGACATGCTACAAGTATACCGGTAATGTTAGGGTCGATATGATCGCTTGTTCCGTCCGCACCACCATATTCAGCGAAGAATCTCTTGATAAACACTGGGTTGACTAGAAGTCCCGCAACGATACCTGTTCTATTGTGAGGGTATGTTCGCCAGAAGCAAGAGTGGTATTAGGGTAGAGAGGACTTACCCTGATCGTAGCCAAACAAAGCATCTCCAAGGCTTCCAAACGCACAAGTCATCCAGAGAAGAGGCTTTCCTCTAAAAGGATAGCGGGCATGCACGGTCTTTGGCTTGATCTTGGACTCGAGCCATGATACCTTTGCCACGGGGAGGTCCTCATAGTTGGCATGAGTCGGGGCATTCTCCATAAAGGTTGATGACGGTGGCTTTTCCATGATTTGATGTCTGTCTGGACTCAATGATCTTTGTCGAATTGTCGTGTAAAATTGGAAGTGTCTGCTCCAGGTTTTTACTCCACAAGCTAGAAGTCTGGGGCCCCAGATTATATAGACTCGAGTATGATACTGCGAAGCCTGTTTGAGTAGCTTGTGAGTCTGGGGCAGACCAGGGATGGCAGTTACCTTGATTTTTGGTGCGGAGCCGTTATGTGTTGGGCGGGCAAGACTCTTGCTAGCAACCCCAGGTCCATGACTCGCTATGGTCGCGGCCCTGGCCAAACCTTCAACACCTGGTTAGGAACACTGGGATAAGCTAAAATATTAAGTGGGGTTAGCCAACATCCGCCGGAACCGTAGATGTACGCAGTGTCACTTTCTGTAGCAGCTCAACCTCGGAACCTCGGAACCGTAGACCGTGGATCTCCAATGGACCGTGCGGGGTTTATTGTTACTGCTGCATATTTTTGCTACGCCTAACCCATCCATGTAGAGTCCCAAAGCCAAAAAAGCCCGTTTGCTCCATAGTTTACCCCATTCCCGTGATATTCCACCGGCTCTGCAGGTTCTTCGAAACCACTAGGCGGATACCACATTTGCTGGCGTGGTTGCGGTGGGTGTCCTTCATGAGGAGCTTGATTCCCTGCGATCGACATGAAATTATATTGTACGGAATCATCATTCAGAGGCGGGATGACTAGAAAATGTGATGTTAGCTACCGGAAGATGCAATGAAACGAGGAGACCTGACTCGCCTTGTTGGACCGATGCGAGACTCTCGTTCAAACGCTGCGTAATGCTCAGATTAGATCGAGCTATTTTTTCCGTGCCTTGATCCGTGTTCAGAGCAGCTTCCAGGGGCAACCGAAGAGTGTGTTCCATCGGAATGGGGTTATGATCTATGCCATCCTGGGAGCGGTGTACCGTGTGGCTATTGATCGCCCCTAATTTGGACGTGGTCGGCCCAAGCATTGCATCTCCTTCACGCCGAAGCAACAAGGTTATGAGGTTTTTTAATACAAGGCTGCTTTGACTAGCCAACGCTGATCGTTGACCCAAAAGCTCCTGCAGTCGAAAGATCCGGGTGATGGTCCGTTTCACTGCTTGAGCTGGATCCGAGAGCGGATCCGAGAGTGCTACCAGAGTCAGTACAATTGCTGCATGGAACAAGTTCATCGCCATAAACGCTACAAGATGGCTGTCGCTGGCAATTTGTGTGAGGTGTGGTAGTTCGGTGATGCGCGCAGTACGAACTGCGGCCCTCCACCAATACTCGGAGCTTGCACTCGCTTCGAACCTAGGCACCTGGTCGCTCTGAGAGGGGGTATTGATGCCTTGTTGAAGCACACTCTGTGTCCCAACCTGAGCTAAGGGCGAGTCCATATCTGTTACACTGCCCGTGGCCATGGGAGTCTGAGCAGACAAGTTCTTGATCTGCCGAGCTAGAGATGGTCGATGTAGGACTATCATCACATTGTCAAATGTCAATTGCAGCGAAAGAGACTGCAAATGGTGGGCCCGAATGCCCAATTGCGTGGCGCTTGGATGATAGTCTACATCGAGATCCAACGACAAGAATGACGGTAAATCGCGCCGCCAAGCTGACAGCTTCTGCGTCACGTCATTGACTTGTGAGTCGTATTCAGATTCAAAATGTTGATTACCGGACTGTGCTGACAAAGAGCCAAAGATGGTCTTTAGGGCCGGTGATGCGAGAAGGTATAATTTGGTAAGCTCCGTCTGGTACGGTGAATATCGGACACCGAGGGACCCCTGTGCTGACTCAGGCTTGAAAAGGGGGGACTCGGTGAACTTGGCGGGCATGCCCACGTTACAATCTTCGTCATTTATACTCAACGGCCGCCCGTACGAAATGGAGGCAAACCTAAATTGTCAGTATTTGTCAAAGTCAAAGGGTTTTAGGTTCTTACCTGTCCCATGTGTAAATTGTCCACCATACTCGTTTGCGCTCTTCAACATCATCAAAAGACCCGTGGGCAAGTTTCCGATGTAAGCCCATGGCGTGAGAGATCTTGATGGTTGCGCCCAATAGGGCGAATGATAAGTTAGGCCGGCCATGGTAAACATGATGTGACCCTAGCAAGAGAAGGGTCTGAACAGCGGCAATGGAATGCTGATCCATGATGTGGACAAGCCGCGACTCCACAATCCCGAGCAAGTCATCACTCCAGAGCCGCCAGGCTCCATCTCCTTCTTGAGTAGGCTTTTTCGATCGATACCATGCTGCCATGCATAGAACCATAGAGAGCAATGTCAGAAACGGTGCTTCTGCTGGGAGTGCATAGCCGTCTTTCACAGAATGCAGTTGTTTGCGAAATCTTGGTTCGTATATCACTAGTGAGAACCAGTGAACTGACTCGAAATAATCCTCCAGTAGTGACTCAATGTCGTTCTGTTCGGGGAACCGACCACCCAGGATGGTGGATATCGGCAAACGCCGTCCGGGAGTCCTACTTATGGGGGTTCTGGTGCCGCATCCGCCGTCTGGGATGGCCGAGGTTTGTTGTTCATCAATGGTCTGGCTTCCGAGTCTGTATATCTACCATGGCGTGTGAGAGTTGGAGAGGAAAGGGGGATGGCCCTCGTACCTTTCGAGCAAAGCCCATAGCAGACTCTGACTCTCCAAAGTCTAGTGGTGCCCACGAGTTGGGCTGATGCCTTGGTTCTGTAACGCGTTCATTTTCTACAATACTTGGAGAAGTCGTCTCATGTGGAAGTGAAGGCTGCCGGTCGGACGGCGCGGAGGTCGGCGCAACATCACTGCTGCTTCTGGACTGGGCCCGTCTTCGATACGTTCATGTTAACAACTTGAATGTAACTGAGGATAAACAGCAACTTACTGGCGTAGTTTCCCCCGGCGACGCTGATTGTTCGGCTTGGCTTTGCTTGTTGTTGATTCTTCCGACGGTGCGGGCTCGCAGTCCACATTGGCCCTTGCACAGAGGGAACATGGTCGATAGGAATCACACTCTGCAAGTTAATTGGATGAATCGCTACTGGCAGGAATAAGACAGGTACATACTCTGCTCTTGTTCCGGCGGCACCTGCGACAAGCGTTGGATACTCTTGTGGGGAGCCGACGGTTTGCAACCGGAACCGGTGATGCCTCATCCGACGGCTGCTCTGTAGGGTTCGGCATAGCAGTTGTAAAGGATTGAAGGACGGACTGGAGCGAAAGAGATAGGAAATCGCCAGGATATCTCGTGTAAAGGACGATAAAGCTATTAGCTGCACCTACTTATCCGCTGACTTCGGCATGCAAGCACGAGGATGACGAGCGATGATGAGATCCTACGGAACCGAAACCCCGGCATTTTTTCAAGCTTTGACCAGCACTAACACCAACGCAGGTGCGAGAATACTTTTGCTACCCGGCGGAAAGCGTCGGGCTATCGCTAGTCTATCGTTAGTCGTATATTCCTGGCATCCCCCACTCTCAGGACAGCTTCCTAGAAAGGTTTAGGGCGTTCACAATGAATGGCTTCTGCCAGTGTGACAACAACAATTGGCTGGATGGAATCGGGGAAATGCTCAGGGATCTTTTAGAAGGGGTGCAAACATACTAGCAAATTGTCGCACAAGAAAGAGGGAATGTTGGGTACGCCAAACATGCGTCACCAAGGTCCAGCCCTCTATCAAGCCATGCCATACTTAAAATCCGTCCGCATCAAGATTTTCCCAGGGATATCTCGACGAGTTGTCCTATCAGGCCCTTAAGATTTTTTGACCGTCGTTGATCAAGACCAGCCATCTAGAACCTATACTGTTACTAAGATGCATTCCAAGGCTCTGAACGGGAACCATAGTCGGTTCAAATCAACGAACGTAAGCCACATATTGATCGATACTTTCCTCCTAGCCCAGCTTGGCTGACACTCTACCTCTACAGAATCTTTCGTTCTTCCTCAACAAACCCCACGACGTCAAATTCGAACAACGTCCCGTACCGCAGCTATCATCGCCGAACGATGTTCTCGTCGCCGTGAACTACACAGGCATCTGCGGCTCAGATGTCCACTACTGGGACCATGGCAGGATTGGACAGTTTATCGTGGAAGAGCCTATGGTCTTAGGTCACGAGTCTGCTGGAACCGTCGTTGAGGTCGGCAGCGCTGTGAAGACTCTCGAGTTAGGCGATAGAGTCGCCCTCGAACCCGGGTATCCCTGTCGGCGCTGCGGTAATTGTCTAGCAGGTCGCTATAATCTCTGCCCCGATATGGTTTTCGCCGCAACTCCTCCGCACCATGGCACTCTCACGGGCTTCTGGGTTGCGCCATCAGACTTTTGCTACAAATTGCCAGAGCCTGTCTCATTACAAGAAGGAGCTTTGGTCGAACCTCTAGCAGTTGCTGTGCATATTGTTAGGCAGGCCCAAGTAACACCTGGCAATAGTGTGGTAGTCATGGGTGCTGGGCCAGTTGGTCTTCTCTGCGGGCTAGTCGCTAAGGCCTTTGGTGCGAGCAAGATCATCAGCGTTGATATCATACAGTCAAAGCTTGACTTTGCAAGAGAGCTGGCCTTTACACATACATATTTGTCGCAACGAATCTCTGCTGAAGATAACGCAGCAGTTATCATCAAGCATTGCGACCTCGGGGAGGGCGCAGATGTCGTGATCGACGCTTCTGGAGCTGAGCCTTCGATTCAGACAAGTTTACACGTTGTGAAAACGGGAGGTGTATATATACAAGGTGGCATGGGGAAGGCGGATATCACATTTCCTATAATGGCTATGTGCCAGAAGGAAGTCACAGCGAAGGGCAGTTTCCGATACGGACCTGGCGACTATAAGCTTGCAATTGAACTTATAGGCAGTGGTGTTGTTGAGGTCAAGAAGCTTATCAGTGGTGTGGTGGACTTCGGGCAGGCGGAAGACGCATTCAAGAAGGTCAAAGAGGGTCAGGTTGTGAAGATACTGATTGCGGGACCTAATGAGCCTTTGCAAGGGAAACAGGATTTGGCTTCTCGAAGCAATGGCGAGGCAATTGATGCATATGCTGGTGGTGGTTGTTGTTGAGGAACATACTATACCTTATCGAGTCTGACAATAGATTCACGTCGATCACGAGCGCTAGGTTACATGTATCTGCGTGGTAAGCTTATGCGCTGTGGTATGATGCGCTTCTCATCTCAGTCTATGCATAGTCAAGTGTTAGAAGTTGCAAGATCCTCCGGGCGCTCTTGATTCAGGAAGACACTATATTTGGATTTATTCCTTACTAAGCACAGTCAGTAGGCTACACACTTGGCCTTATTTCTAATAGAACATATGATGCTAGGATGTCAGGCCAGGTGATATCGCAAGTGAGGTGATTGTAGGTGTTTTATAAGATCTATTTGCAGCTAAACCTGCATTATACGCAGATAACAACATATAATTATCGAACTATGCCTCTTAAAAATAATAATTATACTTAATAGCTTATTAGGTAAGTATATATCTCAGAAATTCTTAATTTATAATATTTCTATTTAATTA
>JAAVTZ010000582.1:0-26703 GCA_014898835.1 Fusarium lateritium
CCTTGGGGCTCCAATGGTCCCGATGGTGAGCTGGTGCCTCCACCAGCGCCTCAGCCTCAGCCCGCTGCTGCACCTGACACTGCACCCGCTGCCGAGCCTGCTCACGAGGATGGAACTGAAGCCGATGCCTCAGACGCAAACCCGTTCTCTGCCGGCCCAGACGAGGGTGACAAATCTATCGCGGAGACTTATGTCGAGGCCTTGACTAGCCCATAATGTCCGGAAACGATAAAGGCCCTGTGAAGGCCTTGCCTGACTTGTAAGACTCTCCCAGATGAAGGGCTACAATATTGCTAACACGAAGTCAGTGGGTATGATAGTCTAGTCATATCGATGATGAACGGAAACGAACAAGAGATAGGGATAAGGGATAATTATGTTTGAATGCTTCGGATTCGAACTCTAAATAGGGTAGATTGCTAGTAGAGTCTTTTTCATGAATATATATCAACATCCTTCAGAACGAAACGTTCACGAGCGATGACCTCGTGAGCGGTATATAATGCTGGTATGAATTTTTGAAGTAGCTATTCAAGTGATCCACCTACCAAAGTAACCAGCTCATTCGATATAGTGTAGTGGACTATCATATCACGATTTCGACTTTGCCATTTTCCAAAGACACTACTGCAAACAACATTCGATCTGAAGGACAAATGTTCTAATTAAAAATCTAATCTCTGTCAACAAGCCCATCGACCCCAACCCTTTTCAGAGTTTTAGTCAAGTCTCAGAAGCATGGTACCCACGAGAGACTTTGACAGAGCACCATTATCTTCCACCAGCTCCTGAAACTCCTTAAATTGCCACAACTCCTCTACAACACAGACCGCGTAACGTGTGACAAGCTCCCGTAGTTTGTCGGGGACCGGCTCTTCAAAGGTCAAGCGAATAAGCTCCACTATGCTTTTCATATTCTTTTCTGATATATTCCTCTCCGCCGTCAACTCAAGATGAAGTTTGGTGAGGGAAATATCCATGAGCCTTTCAACTCCATAACGGTCCGCCAACATAAACACCCGAGCGTGATGCACCAAGGAGTTTGAACGCTCCCGCAGTGCGTCATCGACTTCAAGATCGTACCATATAAAAGACCAAGACTCAAGGAAGACATGCCACAGGAGTCTTCGCTTCGTGAATTCTTCTCTCCTACACTTCTTCTTCTCATCCTCTTGAGACTTTTTAAGTGGCCCACCAAGCGTTCTCCGAACGTGTTCGAGGGTCTCCGCGAGGCTTTTGATAGACCCACTCTCTTCAGGTGCATCCTTGTCGTCATCGGACTCATCCCTCTCCTCATCCGGATCAACCTCTGAGCTTGCGGGGCTTGACACTGGAGTATCATAATCATCGGTGTAGACAAACTGCCAGAAGCTGTTGAAAGTCGTTTCATCAACGTCATCCCATTTCACGCAAAACTCTGACGACTCTTTAAACCCTCCATTCACCAACGCCGCCAGAGCTGGTGATTGATGTTGGACGAGTTTAGAGTGGATGGTGTACTCCGTTTGATCAGGTCCGACGATGAACCTAAATGGCTCGGACGCCGCGATTCTTAAAAAGGTAAGTACAAGTCATAATCGGTATTGAACAAGACTTACATCTTCTTTGGTATGCGGTCCATCTTGAAAGCTCATGCTGTAATAGAGTGGTCGAGGTAACTTGCTTTCACAACAGCAAACCGGGTAATTTTGGTGGCAGAAGTCTGGGATGGACAACCAACATTGAGGAAAGAGAAGGCTTTTTATACCTCAGCAAACGTCGCAAAATGCATGACTGCTGGAGTGTAGCTTCACGTGCATTAACTTTGAGAAAGAAACTACGTTGAAGATGTCAGGCACAGAGTTTTCGTGTACAGAAGGAACCTTAATCTTTCAACGGGTGGTGTTGACGCAAAGCGATATTTGATCGGAGTAGCTACCTAGCGGAGTTCCACCTGACATCAGTATACTTACTGTACAGCCCGTTCTTGGCTTCAGTCAAGTGAGATTGACAGGAATAAGTAGTAGATCCTCGCTGTCGGTTCATCTCCAGCAACACTAGCGTAAAATGTGCGCGCGCACATAATGTAAGATGTATAAAACTTCCAGTAACAAAGCTACAGAAGCTTAGAACTAGGCAACCACGTGAGCATTGGGTCATGAGCTTGAGTTGCATGAAATTCGTGTTCTTTGCAGACATTAAATTTATACTGTATACATGTTTAGAGCATGCAAATACAAAGTTGAAGTAAAGCCTCTCAATCGGGTAATCAAGTCCATATGCACATCTATAGCAGAAACTAAATATGGTTGTTGCCTGGCCATGAATTTGGACAGATTGACTGAACAGGCTTTTTATATACCCGCATGAGAGACAAGTGCTTATAGAGAACATGGAGCAAGATGAGTTCTGATTTGAGAATCTCTCTGGGTTGTGAGTTGTAGCTACCACATGTATTGAGCGAAAGTTCGTAAATGATACACATCTACATTTCTAGTGCTTCTCGTGTCCATCCTCACTTGCATACCGTTGCACAAATTTTATATAACTTCATAAATACAATTTGTGACCACTTGTACTCAGAGCCTATGACGAAGCTTTTTGCAAACCCTCTCTCGTCCGGACTGCATAGACACTTAACTCGGCCTTAGATCTACAGGGACTCATTCAAGTACACATCTTTGTTCTGGCATGCATTATATATATATAGGAACCTNNTTTTTTAACACAATAAGGTATCATGCTGACATACATTAAGAGACCCTTGTATGTACGCTTGAATAAGAAATTGATCGGCGTGCTTTGACCCGAAGTCGGCTACTCGGTGACCTTCGGTCGGCGCCGTGTTAAACCCGCCGACGCCCAGCCCTCGGCGTCTACTTTTCTACGCCGGTCCTCGGCCCTAGCTAGGAACATTCTCATAATGGCTCGGAAAAAACTCATTCCTACGAAAGCAGTACGAGTAGTGGCGAGATCAAGATGCCGTCTTTATGGCGCACAAGCGAGTCCCGTTCAACGGACGATGTTGAACTCCCGCCTGGGTCAGAAACTGGTAGCCAACGGGAGTTCGGCCGTGGAAGAAAATACCTAATTCTGTTCATTGTCAGCTGGAATTGTCTCGTCGTTACGTTCTCCAGTACGTCCCTGCTCGTAGCCACGCCTGAGATCGCTTCCGATCTCAAAACCACCACGGAAATCATCAATGCCACTAATGCCGGCGTTCTGGTTGCCATGGGATGTTCCTCCATGATATGGTCTCCTCTCGCTGAGATAATCGGTCGAAGGCATAGCTATAACGCTGCAGTATTCTTCATGCTGGCGACATCTATTGGAACTGCCGTAGCGACAAACTTGCCAGGTTTCACGGCGCTGAGAGTTCTTTCGGGTCTTACTGGCACATATTTTATGGTGGCTGGTCAAACTATCATTGCTGATATCTATGAGCCTTTGGTCCGTGGCAGAGCCGTCGGTTTTATGCAAGTCGGAAGCGTAGCCGGATCGGCTATAGGTATGCTTCCCAACTATCTCACTCAATTTGACTTGCTAACTCGGTTAATAGGCCCATGCATCAGTGGCATAATCATCACCTATAGTCATTGGCGGAGTATCTATTGGCTACAAACCTCAATGACTGGCTTAGGTTTTGCACTTTCTTTCCTCCTCATCCCCAACATCCAGAGCGAGGTCGCGCAACTTCATGGAAAGTTATCGCCATCTGAACGGTCCGTGTCCGGAGTTCTCAAAAGATTCAACCCTGCCAAGATATTCAAGCAATTTCTTCGTCCGCAAGTCTTTCTCGCAGATTTGACATGCGGGTTTCTCGCTGTTTCTCAGTATGGCCTACTCACATGTGTCAGACACATCATCACTCCTCGCTTCCACGTCACGACACCCCTGATTAGTGGTCTTTTTTACATTGCTCCTGGTATGGGATTCATAGTTGGGAGTGTCTTAGGCGGGCGCATGTCTGATCATGCCGTTAAGCGATATCTGACGAAACGTGATGGAACGCGTCTACCTAAGGACCGACTGAACAGTGGACTGATCTACCTCTTTGCCGTTTTGCCTATCTCTTTACTTCTATATGGTTGGAGCTTGGAGAAGAAGATTGGAGGCTTAGCTCTGCCCATCGTGATGGCATTTTGGATTGGTGTTGGGCTGATGGGAGCTTGGAACGGACTCAATACATATACCGCTGGTTCGTCCCCATTCTCCAGTATGAGACACATGTTGACCGGTAATAGAAGTATTTCCTGCCGAACGGTCCGAGGTTGTGTGCAGCAAGTATGTGTTGCAGTATGTTTTTGGCGCAACCATCTCGGCTACAATTGTGCCTCTTCTCAACGCAACTGGAGTCGGCTGGACTTTCACTATCTGTAGGCGCTGAAAGGTCCCCGACTCTCTGACGCCAGCTAATCATGATACAGGCACGTTTCTTAAGATCTTTGGCGGAATAATCGTTGTTTATATTGCGAGAATTGTCCCAAATACTGGAGTTTGGGAGTATAAAGGCTAGAGTAGCTTTGCCCGTCTCGTGTCTTGGTGCTTTTCGACCGATAATTATGCTTACCCGACAAGATTAAGGAGGAAGAATGGCCCTAAACACCTATGCTTCGCTTGGGTATGGTATACTGGCTATAAGAGTGCTCGTGTATTCCAAGGGTACATAAGCACAGCCTGAAACATTTCGGCCGTTATCCATAAAGCGGCGACATATCGCAGTCGATATCCTGATTTTAAAATATCTTAGTCACTCTCATAATCATCCATCTCCTCATCTTCGTTCTCATTCCCGTCATCTTCCGCGTTATCATCAACAATAACATCATCATCCAGTGTATACAAAGCATGCTCAGCCAACCAGTCCCGAAACTTCGTCAACGACCAAACGACTAGCCATCTAACAAAAGCCACCTTCTTGTAACAGTCCACGATAGAGTTGTTACTCAGAAAGCGTATACCCTCGCTAAGGCTCACTTTTCTTTCACAGTCCGTGACCACATACACGACCCATGCATTTTCGGAGATCACGAGAATAGGTAGTGCAATGCTAGCACAATTTGCACTGCTCGAAGTCGCGGATAGCTCACGAAGCCTCGCGAAATGAGCGGCCGCCCATGCTAAAATATGTAATCGCGCTTCAAATTCATTCCCGGTCGTCGTTATGATACTGATGGCGATAGGCCTTTGTCGAAATGGCGCGTACCACGTATGGTTGATTGTACCGGTTGTGCCCAAAAACAGGCGATCCCGTACAGCCTCATCAACCTGCTTCCCATCAAGGGTGATACAAAAAGTGATCGGCCGCGGCTCAACGCGCTCTCCGCTAAAGGTCTGTGGAATGTACGCCTTGGCGATCCTGGCTTCGCTTGCGTCCCAATGAGATACGGCACGACCAAAAGGCGCCAGGGCAATCTCAAGCAATGGATCCCATATCTTGGTATTCCATGTTGCTGCGGATAAGTCCCATAGTGAGCAGTGTTTAATGCGGTCTGTGATCTGTTTAAGAGTCTGGAATTCGTGCTTGACATCCCAAGTGATCTCGTTCGGTGCAGAAGCATTTACGGCAGTTACCCATATGTTAGTGTCATAGGAGGCATCGTCGAGTAAATGAGCGCGTCTGCCGTTCCAAGTCTCTTTGAGACGTTCCACCATGGACTGTGGCGCGATCTTGATTCTACTCTCAGCATCGAAGAGTCGATCCGCAGTGTCCTCGAAATCCGCGGGCAATGTATCATCGCCTCTCCAATCAATTTTTTTCTCAACAACGTCCATTTTCCATCTCATGCTTTCTTCCCGGTGTGGAATGGGGGCAAGTTTCTTGAAGGACGGCAGCATAATACCTGGGGCCAAGAGGTATCGCCCGACTAAATAGAATAAGATGAGGTTCTAACGATGATAGACGATACTGCATGGCACACATTAGCTATTTGATTCATGATGGTTCTATTGTATGATTCATGATTACCTCACTGGGCTCATCATCGGGTCGATACTCGAGCTTGACGGTTTTCCGCCTCTTGATTATCGAGACTGGTAAACCCTGCTCCTCATCCGATTCTTCATGATCGCTACCGCTACCGACAGAGCTGGCAACATCTTCGATGTAGTCTGAGCTGACTTGTCGAACCCATTGTTGGATCTGATCCGCCTCCATGTTTGGCCAAGATCCGCGAATGGAGGCTTAAAGGATGAATCTAACGCGTGGCGAACGCGCAGTGTGCACGAAGCCACGTGATGATAAACTGATGAAACTTGAAGAAAAGCACGTGCATCAACACGTGCCTTTACGAAAAACCACCGACGATAATCACCCGCTATCAATCGCATAAACTCCACCGGCCAAGCTTAATGCCCGTAAACCCACCAACAGTCACAAGCCAACGACCAACGGCCCATTACTGCACGAGTCAGATCATCATCTCTTCTTCCAAGCATCTCCTCCACGGACGAATTCCCCTTCACGATGTGAAGTCTTCATCAAAGTGGACCTTTTCCGGTTCCCCGGAGGCACAGACCCGGGACTCAACCCGTTAGTGGCAGACCCTTGAAACATGAGCCCGGCAGTGGTACAGTAACATGCGTGACACCATGGAAGCTGGGGCCAACTAAAGAGGGGAGGGTGATAGCTTCTTTTCTCAAGGTGATTTTTATTCTCCAAACATTCTCTCACGAGGGTCACGCTGCCAATATGAGTAGCACTTCACCCGCAGTTGCTGCGGCGCCAGAGGGCAATGCGCCCACTCAAGAGATGCTCGCCCCGACTCACTGGGAGGTAAAGAAGCTATGACCAGAATAACCTCACTAAATTAACTCAATTCAGAACACCGACAATGCAGACAACTCTGACGCCGACTCAGCTCTGGGCGAAGATGCCGCCAGCTCAACAGCCTCGATCACCAGCAGCATCATTCAGTACCGCACCATCAATGGCCGCACATATCATGCCGAGAGAGGCGACACCCAGTACTGGGCCTCCAACGATAACCAGGCCTCAGAGGCTCTCGACATCATTCACCACACGTCGACCCTAATTCTCGGCGGCAAGCTCCATCTCGCTCCTTTGGACAGGAAGAATCTTAGTAAAGTCCTCGATATCGGCACAGGCACGGGAATTTGGGCCATGGATTTTGGGGACGAGTTTCCAGAGGCAGAAGTCATTGGCACAGACATCTCTCCCATTCAGCCGTCGTGGGTGCCTCCGAATGTCAAGTTCGAGATTGAAGATTTCACTCTGGACTGGACCTTTCCCGCCAACTCGGCCGATTTTGTGCATCTGCGTTTCCTCTACGGTAGCGTGCCAGATTGGTACGCCCTGTATGAGCGCGCATTCCAGGTGACGAAGCCAGGCGGTTGGATTGAGACACACGAAGGCGATCCGATGGGCCGAAGCGACGATGGGAGTCTCAAAGAAGGCAGCGCGACCGCAGAATGGGGCAAGTTCTTCTACGAAGGGGGTAAGAAGCTCGGTCGTGTGTTCACACCTATTCCGGATAATCTGCAAGAGAAAGCCTTGGCGGCTGCTGGGTTCGTGGACATCCAGTCCAAGACGATCAAGGTGCCCGTGGGACATTGGCCGCAGGATGAGCGGCTCAAGGAGATTGGCAGATTCACCGTTCTGGGCATCTTGTCTGATGTGGAGGGACACATCGCCTTCATGGCTAACTTGCTTGAAGGCTGGACAAAGGAGCAGGTCACGCTCTACTGTGCGCAGTTGAGGAGGGAGTTGAAGGCCAAGAACCCTGCACATGCTTATTATTATCAGCGCGTTGTCTGGGGCCGTAAGCCAACCCAGACCGAGGCCTCGGCAGCAGCATGAGGTGCTGATAATGGTTTGTTCATTAGACGTAAATAAGCGTATCAATACTTTTCCGTGGTCCAGCCGTTCAGTACATGTCCATCCAATTTGTTTGTTGCTTTACATCTTGCCTTAAATCTTGATCTCTTCCGATGGTTCGACGTCGTACTCAATCTCCGTGCGAATCACGTATTTTGCTCCCTTGCGCACGCCTGTGCCTTCATGGAGCACTGCGTTGATGTCCCCATGTGGAAAGATTGCCGCACCGCCCATGACCGGACGGACAGGGTAGGCGTTGAGTGTACCTTCGCGGGCGGCCGGTAGAAAGTAAGTCGTTTCACCGCCTTCGAATTCGTCGTTGAGGTAGATAAGGAAGGTGAACAACGAGCTCTGCTTCTTCTCGGTAGGGGAGTTGTCGTAGACGTATGTATCGTCCTTGGTTATTCCGCTCGGTGGCCACGCGCCGTCGATGTGGGCTCGATATTCTGCTCCCGGAACACTGTAAGGGTTAGTCTCTGATCAACACTACATGTGTGCAGACTTACTAGCGATATACGCGGAACCGGCGGTTGACTCCCCGAGCCAAACGCCCGTTGACTGACACAGGCACAAATGGGGCAATGCGCGACCACAACGTATCGTGGAAGGTCTCGTCTACAACCCAGTAGAAGTTGTGAGCCAGAATACTGATGTCTCCATCCTCACGAAGGGGCGCATCAGGAAGGAAGTTGACGTATTCGCCCGCAGCAATGATGGCTTTGCACTCTTCAGGGTAGAGAACATTGGTAGCGACACTGAGGCCAGACACGATAGGATGGGGCTGGTGTGTTGTTGGTGGTGGTGTGGTAGACAGAGGGACGGCGTCTGGGGTAGAAGCGTAGAGGATGGCGTCGTGGTGGTTCGGTGGTTTGCGATCGGGGCCGGGGGTTGTTTCGATGATTCGAAGGTGCTTCTTGAGAGAATCGGGCGCCGATGCGACGAGGCTTCCGTCTAGCACCGAGGCGTAGACTTGCTCTGATGGCGTATCCGGGCGGAGGTCCCAGATTTCCTGCAGAGCAATTGAAGAAGGCTGCAGCACGGCCTTGGGGTTGGGATCTGTATGGCCACACACTCGTAGCACGGAATCGATGACTCGGATAAGTTCCTCTTCCCTCTCCGATCGCTTGACGATTGTCTGCTGATCGGGAATTGTAGAAAGGCCACTGATGACATCAAGGTCTCGCACCCACCGACACAGCGCACCGAGCTTGGGTTGTTCAGATCGAATCTTCATCTCGGCGAGAAGGATGCGTGCTTCGGTGTATTTGCGATCGGCGAGAGCAGCAGTGACCTGGGCAGTGAGGTTTGCGCCGGCAGCATTGTTAACACCAGTCGTACATGCTTGTCTAAAGTCGTAGACAGCGACACGAAGGTCCTTGCAAAGCTTTGACTTGATCAAGCCAGGGTATTGGGCCAACGAATTCAGGGTATCGATGGTGATCTCGAGTTCCTCCTCGGATACGACTGTGTGCAAGTTCTTTGGCTCGAATGGGGTGCCATCGGGAGGAGGGGTAGGTATCGAGGCGGTTGTCGTCTTTGCAATTTTTCGAGGATGGTCGGCCTGAGCTTGGGCCTGCGCATTTTGCTTCCGCTTCTTGGACTTGGTCTTGGCCATTGTGAATGTGTGAAGTGGACTGATCTGATAAGGGACGAGTTGGTGGGGATGGTAAATTTACGTGGGGTTGACGAGGTCGAGGAATTGAGCTTGCCCGAATGCGGTGGCAAAACGGTGCAAGCTGGCAGAATTACAAAAGCGGGTCTCCACACTCGCTTCTACAGGGTAAGCTCTCTTAATGACCAACAGCTAAAAGGCAAGTTTATAAATATCATATGTTACAGCGGAACTACTCTCCAGACTCTATACTGTTGATGCATCAAAACCGATGTCAGATTTTATGTTTTCGAACAGGACTGAAAGCTCGGCTCGAGGACATAGTCGATAGGTCTCGAATATGAGTAGATTGTAAATTATATATACTCCGCAAACTTGAGCGACTGAGTAAGCACTTTCCCAGTAATAATAGTGACATAGACATGGGTTTACCTCTTTCGAGTGATTAAAAATCGTGATTCATTCTCCACCTGGTCTTTCAGAGTTGTTGAATACATAGGCCCCCTGCGCTGAAAGGCTGACAGTGAAGCGTGAACGCAGTCTGGAGGCAGTGCCGCCCGAGTCGACATCATAAGCAACGATGAGTTGTCGTCTACATCCCCCCTATAAAACGATAGAACCATCAAGAAGAGCTTACTATTGCATACTTTACTTTCAATAGATACACCCTTTCGCCCAAAGAGGCAATTCAGTCCAAATAACCACACAAACCGAGTCCAACCACAGCCCAGGCACATGACCCTGCAGCCATTGCTCCGGCTCTGACCAGATCAGTTCGATTTCTTCGAAAGAGTTTGTGTTGGACTTACTCCAAGTAACTCTGTCTCTCCAAGACGAGGTAAATATCTGCCGTGCAGATAGTCATAGTGCTTAGGATGACAGCCCCCATCGCTGAATTCCGACCCTTCAATCCTAGAGCAAACAAAGCGAAGCTAAGTGCCAAATCACGGGATCCGATTAGCAAAGAGAACCCAAGAATGTCGCTTCGATTAGTTGTCTTCTGTTCTTTCAACGAGTTCACACCAAATAGTTCTGCTGTCTGGTGCGGGGCGAGGATAGCTGTTAAGCCGAGGGCTGACCAAGAGGCGGCGACGCCTAGGCCTAGGATGTTCCATGTGGATGCATTTAAGAGAGCCATAGTTACTCGAGGGACTTGATGCACAGTTGAGTTTGTTCGGAATGAAGCTACCATCTTCACAAGAACAGGATGAGATAAAGTGGACTCGGCTTTCTCGCCGATAAGACGGAGGGATTCATGCCCGCTTCGGCGCCTCCTACGTAGGCCAATTGGCTTCTAAAACTGAACTTCATGGCTTATCGTGTATTCGCAGGAACAACATTCAATTAAACGAATGGTTTGTTCTGCAGCTCAAATGAGCGTCTCGCTTTAATACTTGGACCGTCTCTTGAGTGACCCAAAGCAGACACATCGACGAGTCTCTTCCCAAGCCGTCGCTCCTACAACGCCATCCCTCTCTTGTGCATAGCTCAGACTACCACTATTTCGCACCGTTGTGATTCCAGAACTCAGTGGATACACCCGGACCACAATAAACCGCCAAGATCAGCAAGTTCTATATTAAAAATCATTTTCCTGAGTCGGATATAGAATCTCAGATTAATCCGGCGCTAGCGTTAGATAATCTCGCTTTATCGGATCTGAACCACAATTAGTCAGATTTAATACTGCCGAAGTTGTGCTTATCAATTGCCGTTGTGGCGACCAGCTTCACTGATGTCACTCTCATTGGTCCGGAAGTACGGATACTCGGAAATACAAAATCTACGGAGTTGTGACGTTTTTTATATAGGGATAGCATCATCCACCCTTTGTCTTCTGCAGACCCAGAACACGTCAATCCCTGAGATCACAGCTCAAAATGGCGACAGAAATCGAAAAAGGTGAGCCATTCACTGTTTTGATACGTTGAACGCTACTAATTTAATATAGAGCAAGGCTTTATGCCTGATAACGAAATGGACGCGCCTTCTGAGCAGGACAACAACACGTTGACAAGCCCAGATGAGGAGGAAATCACCCGCACAAAGTCAACCGTGTCAATAGCAGAGACATTCTCACTAACTCGCGAGATTCTCTTTGTCTCGATTATCTGCATGGCCCAGTTCATGACCCAAGGTGCTCTCGGAAATTGTCTCAATCTGCTTCATATCATTGGCGACTCATTCAATCTCACCAACCCTGCTGAGCTGAGCTGGTTGATTGCCGGATACAGTTTGACTGTCGGAACATTTATCCTTTTCTCTGGACGACTTGGCGATATCTTTGGGTACAAGCGACTATTCCTCATCGGCTTCGTCTGGTTCGCTATCTGGTCTATGATCGCTGGTCTTGCGAACTACTCCAACCATGTTCTATTCGTCTTCGCCAGAGTATTCCAGGGCATTGGACCAGCTCTCGTCATGCCCAATGGCCTCGCTATCCTGGGCGCTTCTTACAAACCAGGCCCGAGAAAGGCCGTTGCCTTTGCCCTGTTTGGCGCCTGTGCACCCGGCGGTTGTGTTTTCGCTGCTGCCTTTGCCGGACTCTTTGTCCATGGAGACCCAAGCTGGTGGCCCTGGGCGTTCTACTCATTCGCACTTGGTCTGGCTTTCATCGGTTTCATGGCATTCTTCATCATCCCGGACCCGCCCCACAAGCTATCATCGTCTGATATGACGTGGGGAGAGATCCTCGGCCAACTCGATCTCCCTGGTGCCATCACCGGTATCACTGCTCTCGTTCTCTTCAACTTTGCCTGGAATCAAGCTCCTATTGATGGTTGGGACAAGCCCTACGTAATTGTCACTCTTATTCTCGGAGTCCTTCTCGTGCCTGTCTTCTTCTACATCGAACTGCGAGTTGCTTCGCATCCTCTCATTCCTTTTGATGCCTTGACAAGCGATGTTGCCTACATATTGGCCTGTATCGCGTGTGGTTGGGCGACCTTTGGTATCTGGGTGTACTATACTTGGCAATTCTTCCAGCTTCTGCGTGGAGCTTCTCCCCTGCTTACGAGTGCGTGGATGAGTCCTGTTGCCATTTCTGGAGCCTGTGCTTCATTGACGACTGCCTGGCTGCTGCACGTTGCGCATCCTGCTCTGGTCATGTTGCTTGCGCTTGGAGCTTTCACGACCGGCACTATTCTCATGATGACTGCCCCCGTTGAGCAGTCTTATTGGTATCAGTCCTTCTTTGGCTTGCTGATTATGACATTCGGCATGGATATGTCATTCCCTGCAGCAACATTGATCCTTTCCAACTCGGTTAAGCGGGAACACCAGGGTATCGCAGCCAGCTTGGTGAGCACGATTGTCAACTACAGCATTAGCCTGGGCCTTGGATTTGCCGCCACGGTCGAGGTCAACATCAACAAAGGCGGTGAGTCGAAGGATGACTTGCTGACTGGATATCGCTCGGCCTTCTACATGGCGGTGGGCCTTGCTGGATTGGGATTCTTTATCAGCATTGTTTATTTTATCAAGAGCATGTGGCTTCAGAAGAAGGCTGGACAATAATGCAAGAAAGGAAGTTGAAAAGTTATTTCATTTGGATTAAGCTTTAGTCATTAGAATCAGCGACAGTCTGTCACAAATACCCCGACATAGAATACAGCCATATAGACGCAATTTTATTAGCCAGGCGTTTACACATCCTTATCTCCAACCGGCATGAACCAATGAGAATGATACAGACTCGAAGTCAACCTAACACACTCGCCCGTTGACCCTGGTTGACTGATGTGGCAGCCTGACAGGGAGAAGGTAGGATCTCAATCCTTGTGAGCGTTGTGCCTTATTCACGAGACATGTCACATACCGCCCACTTGATAAGAGGAATTCTCTGTCACTAGTCTCAAACAGAGTCTGAGGCTCAAATAAAAGCCTGGTAGATCCTGGCATCTTAGGATGATTCAAGTTTGGAGTGATCCAGGATGACCCTGCAGGACTAAATAGGAAATTTATACCGCCAACGACTCGCTCGGTCTCGCAAAATGAAGCGCTAACATCAATCTGACCCTGTCGGCAGTTGTGTCGTCCTAGTCTACGGTACTGCTATCCAATCAAACTTATATGACATGGCAGCTATACTATACGGAAACTAGGATCTTGGCGACGCGTACAATTGGATCGTCTAGTCGTATAGCAGAATAGAATTTCTGAGGGGTTGATAAGCTGGACTCTACAGCGTCAGTGACTTGTATTCCCGGTTCATCCGGCAGGCTAGAGAGTCTTAGGCTGAAACAATTGATAGATGCAACATGAAAAGGTTTCTTGCATCGAGCCTGGCTCTGGTTTGGGACGCGTAAACCATTTCCCGAACCTTGAATTCGATGTAGAGAAAGGTTGCTGCTTAGAGCAATGTCAGGACGCCCTGAAGTCCTTTGTGATGGTAAATCTACACCCCTGTCATTGTACATAAGACCCAAACTTATCGGCATCTACCATCTCGACCTCAAAGCTCACTACAGTACGGCACAAAATGCAGACTATTTAATACCTCTAGCTTGCTGACCTGCTCACTGGATTCTTCTTCACATACAACTCAGTAACATCGCATCCCGCAACAATCTTATCAACATGGCTCCCCCAAAGAAAGCTCTCATCGCTGTTACTTCAGCCCATGCCCCTCTCTACCCCGAAGGCAAAGAGACTGGTGAGATCGCCTCATTGCTCGACGAAATTTACACACTCACTGTGTATAGGCCTCTTCATCACCGAAGCCTTACACCCCTTCAACGTCTTCAAGAAAGCTGGCTTCGAAGTCGAACTCGTATCAGAGACAGGCACTTTCCAGCCTGATTGGCTGTCCACCACAAAGGATTGGCTTCCTGAAGAGGACCGTAAGGTCTGGGAGGATCATTCCAGCGAGTTTCGGTCCAAGTTGGATAAATTGCCCAAGCCTAGTGACCTCAACGCTGATGATGTACGTCGCCCCCCAATTAACTGGAAAAGGCTAACCTGAACGTTCTAATACGGGCTATTCTTTGCATCCGCAGGTCATGCTAGTTTGATCGATTATCCTGATGCCAAAGGCCTTCAGTCCATTGCCTCAAAGATCTACGTTGACGGAGGCATTGTCTCAGCAGTGTGAGTATATTCTACCCACGGAACTCTTCAGATCTAAGTGATATCTAGTTGCCATGGCGGTGCCATTTTCCCAGGAATTATCGACCCTCGAACCGGAAAGTCCATCATCAATGGCAAGAAGGTGACTGGCTTCACCACCAAGGGTGAAGAGGAGGAGGGTGTGCTTGACGCCATCAAGAGCTGGAACAGACCTACCATTGAAGCTGCAGCAGCCTCTTCCGGTGCCACTTGTGAGTCTTTGTCGACAATATATAGTTCATTGTCTGACTAGGTTTAGATGTTCCGCCTCCCGGTCCGTGGGACGCCTTCACTCATACTGATGGAACCATTGTGACTGGAGCTAATCCTGCGAGTGCTCACGTTACGGCAGAAGCGGCTGTTGCTGCCTTCGACAAGCTGTAAATGCAGACAAAAGATACAAATCCTGTGACTCAGGCTTATAGATAGTTGTGTCTTCGGTTCCATGGCCAACCTCGATCAGCGTCAACACGATGTACGCCTCGCTACCATCTCAGGTCTTGAGTTCATGTCATAAAAGTTCAATCTCATGATTAATATGTCAGTTTCATCCTGGAACTAGCAGATAGATTGAATAGCTATAAATTGTCCAACGATAGTAGAGTACCCTGTCGCTCCATCCGTGAGAAAAGCTCGTCGCGACGAAAACCCCACGAGTATGTGCGTATCAAAGCGAATGACCATTTGTTCACCTTTCATGTATTCACCGCAAGTAAACCCCCACGCAAGTGTCTGTTCTCAAGTGAATGAACCATTCCAATAATCACATAAGAAATTGTCAGTCGAGGATCACTTGGAAGTTCCCCACGCGCCATGGAACCCGTAGCCCATCACAATAGGCATCCTCGCCCTACCAAGCTCCTCCATAGTCGTCGCGTCAATCACAACCAACGAACTGTGTCGTTTCTCAGCGTCCATAGCAACAGTCAAGATGACACCGTCGTCTTCACGCTTGCTTCCAGGCGTCGGCACGAAGATCGGCTCGCAAGGCAGATGTTTCGTAGCAGGACTCCAGATCTTGATGTCCTTAGTGTGCGTGTCGATCTTAATGAGCGAATCTGCAAAACGCCCGAAAGTCTCGACATGAATCCCGTAAGCGTAACGATATGCTCGGCCGATGAACTTTTCGTTCAAGCGTGGAAGCTCGATGTTTCCCTCAGCGTATGGAAGCGTGAAAACGACTTCTGCAGTGTGTTTGACAAGGGAGCCATCGGCGTCTCGAGCAGCATCACCCTGGAATGGAAGACGATAGCGAGTAAAGGTCGCAGGCAGATCGTGATTTGCTGGGCCGTCAGAAGGTCCAAGGTTAGCCCGCAGGTTATCAATCATAGCTGCGGTCAAGAAGGAGTAGTCTTTCATGACGGGCAAGTCGATGTAGATGTCGCCATTTTCGTCTTCAAATGAGTTGATCTCGTGAAAAGCAAAGAAAGCCTCTTCAGACTCGTACTTTGACACTACACCGCCGTTGACACGGTCGATGACATAGAACAAGGTCTTTCTCTCGGGATCCCACGGGCCAAGACTTTCCAATACTGTACGGCCATCTTTGACGAGGTCAGATTGCCAAACAACGAGAATCAGGTGCTTGCGTGTGCCAAATAGGGCGTGGATGTACGCCGGTGGCGCATCGGTGATGGTTCCAAGGATATCAGCCTTTCCGGTAGGCTGCTGGATGCCAAAGATACGGTAGACGGGAGGGTTTTCCGACATGTCGAGGTGGTAGTTGTAAATAGCCCCCTTGGCGCCGTAGACAGGGTGAGCAGCGGTTCGACCGTCATTCTTCAGCAGCGGGTGGGCTGCCTGGTATGTGAAAATCTCAATGGGCTCGAGAGTGACAGGGTCGATCTGCAAAAGACTGTTCGCGTCGGTGGTCACCA
The DNA here is from genome assembly GCA_014898835.1 of Fusarium lateritium. Taxonomy (NCBI): domain Eukaryota; kingdom Fungi; phylum Ascomycota; class Sordariomycetes; order Hypocreales; family Nectriaceae; genus Fusarium; species Fusarium lateritium. The sequence goes on from JAAVTZ010000582.1 coordinate 16,412, forward strand.
CCAAATTCTCAAAAGGAGCTCCTTCGTTGGTCGTGTTACGAGATATGCCCGTCAAGTTGGGGACAAAAGCGACTCCGACGTTTGAAGAGCTCTTGTCACCTTTGGGATTGTTTCCATCCCGGAAGGTCGTCTCCAGGGCCCCGTAGATGATCTTGCATGGATCAGTTCCGATAGAGCCATCGGGGTAGAAGCCGGTTTCTCGAACGAAATCAGCTAACTCTTCGGTTGAGTTTCGGCTTCGATAAGTGACGGAGCCGTTGGCAATTTCGAATCTGTGGTTGCGACTGAAGCCATCAAGCCAGTGCTCGGCGGTGAAGTTGCCGACGTCCCAGGTACCTGCTGCACCGCGATAGAGAGAGCCGGTGAGCCATGTTGGAATAGTTCCCTCAATCTCGAGATGAGTAGGCTGTTGGATTTCTTTTGTTGCATAAAACCCCCAGGTGAGAGGGTCAGAGTCGGCAGGTGGCCCATATGCGGCAGGCAACTCGTCCTTAGTTCGGGCAGCGCCCAAGTTGGATGAGACCACCTCTGTCTGAGCCGGAGAGTCTTTCATGATCAAGGGTTTGATGAAGAAGTGATGTGTAAGATTGATGCAGGGTGCGTGGTGTTGTTTTGTTCTGCTCAAGGTGTTGTTTGGTGTGATTGAGATGGTTCATAATTTTCCATTCAAGGCGGAATAGCCATCAAATTAAGTAGTTTTCCATAGCTCCTAATAAACAAACAAAGAACTCATGCTGACTGGTTGTGTTTCAGCGACTTACACACGAAAATGAAGATATCGCGGTGCGAGCGAGACCGGGGCCCGTAGACTCCGTAATGCGTGGCCCGAAATCCCCGCGATGATCCCTCCACGTCAAGCATTCTGACAAAGTGCAGGCTTCTGGTGCAGCGAATAAGGTTGTGTCTAATTGATGCTGACACAGTAACTCGATGATCATTGAGTATATTAGGAATCATACTGCGACGAAGAGACCTTGGCGCGTTGGTATTGCGGTATTGACTGCGGGACTGAGTGCGGTCTTGGGTGCGGTGTTCAGGGCGGCGTTCGGCTCCGCTGCAGTTGCTCTAAGATGGTCTTGATAACTGTCGGCTTTGCCACTTTGAAATACAATCATCACTATTTCGTGAAACTATCTCCCGCGGAACGCGCAAACGGAAGCGATGATTGCATTTCTTCTTTATTTATTCATTTCCATCTTGGAACATATTTTCTACCACTTGCAATCGTACGGCTATCTTTCCCCTGGATGGCAGACAGCTGCATAAGCTCACAGGCCCATAAGCTGAAAGTCGCCAAAGAGGCTCACTTGGCCTTAATCATGTCAAGAAATAACTTCATCTTTGAACTCCGAGCCATATTGATGACTCTGACGGTAATGTACTTGTACTTACTTACCTCGAACGAACGTTGATCAGTCAAACACGCCGAAGCGATGTCCTCCCTCCGAGCTGTTAAGCCACAAGTATCCTTCCACGCAATTACTGTCGATATCTACCTTTGGATTATCTGACCAAGCCTGATCTAACCCCTTGAACAGGCGCGGGCCGCTAAGCTCGCTCAATCTGGCGCTGCAGAATGGTGTCGTCATAGGGCTGATGGGCTTCCGAATGCGAAGTGGATCTTCAGCTTCAGCCAATCAACAAATTGTTCGATCTCGAAGGGTTGAAAATACCGAAACGCATCGGCGCTAGACCATGGAATATTCCCCCGACGAGGCTGGCTACGAGTGCGATTCGTGGATGCGAAATTCATTTTGTCCCGACTCTTATATTATCTCATCGAAAATGGCGGTCGTGGTGGTGTTGATGAAGCATTTCCCCCTCCACTCACAAAGGCCGTGACATACCCATCTCACGCATCCTCGCAGTGACAATAGGCAGTCCATTCGCAAATAAAGAAACAATTGGGCCGGTTTTCTATTCTGAATCAATACAATCTCATTAAATCGATCTGGATCTCTTATCGCAAATTCTTATTGATCGCGAGGCCAATCTTTCAAGATCAAATTTCCACTTGACCGAATCGGGCAATCCATTCATGGCAGGGGGAATGGGTATGCGAGTGCGAAGACACTGCTCGTTAGCGCCACCACTACTGAGCGGTTGAGCGTTCATCACAATGCGAAAAGCGAGCACATCAATGATACAATAACAATTAATATATATATCGCTGCCAAGTCACTGTCATCGCATCTCCTTATCAGTAACATCATTCAACTATTTAATCCATCTTCAACGTCTCAAGCCTCCAACTCAACATTAACATCCAGCACCATTATCCAGCTCCACATTCATCTCTCAACACCAAAACAAACTATCACCATGCCTTCCCCAGGCTTCAAAGCCATCGTCGTTGGAGGCGGTCCCGTCGGTCTCACCGCCGCTCACGCCCTCTCACGAGCCAACATCGACTTCATCCTTCTTGAACGCCGCTCAAGCCCAGTCATCGACGCTGGCTCTAACCTTGTCCTTAACCCCATGGGCATTCGCGCGCTTGACCAGCTTGGCCTCCGCAGTTCTCTTGAGGAAGTCAGCTCTCCTCTAGGTCTCATCAACCGCCAAGATCATCAGGGCCACAATCTCGGCGATGCGCACTGGTTCATCCTCTTCAAGAAGCTGTAAGTTTGATTCTCCCTTACCGTCAGTCCCGTACTAACATGTCTAGGCTTGGCGTAGCTCCTTGCGTTGTCAGCCGTCACGACCTCACCAAAGTCCTCTACGACTCTCTCACTCCCAACCAAAAGAGCAAGATTCTCACCGACAAGAAGGTCTCCGACATCATCCCTCGAGAAGACGGCGTGAAAGTCTCATGTACAGATGGAACATCCTACGAAGGTTCCATTGTCATTGGTACCGACGGCGCCCACAGCTTAGTCCGCGAAAAGATTCGCGCACTTGCCTTGAACGACAAGTCCGAGGAAGTCAACGACGAGAAACCCTTCCTCACCACATTCCGTGCCCTCTGGTTGCGTATGCCCACCAAGTTTGCAGGTATCGAGCCTGGAACTACCTGCGAGACTCACGGTCCTGGTGCGGCAACTCAACTCTTTGCTGGTGAAGAATCTTCGGTCATGGGGCTTTATGAGAAACTGGACACGCCTACACGGGACCGTGTGCGATACACCGAGAAGGATCAGGTCGCTTTGGTCGAGCGATGGGGACACATTCCTCTTGCACCCGGAGGCAAGCTCACTCTCAAGGAGGCGTTTAACGCACGAACACAGTCTGGCCTCGTCAGTCTCGAAGAAGGTGTCGTCAACCACTGGAGCTATGGTGGTCGCATTGTTCTCGCAGGCGACTCAGCGCACAAGTTCACCCCCAGCACAGGAGCAGGTTGCAACAATGGCTTGATCGACGTCGTCGCACTCGTCAACCAGCTCTACGGCCTTCGACAAACGACGCCCTCTCCCACCCAAGTTGAACTCGTCGCTGCCTTCAAAGCCTACCAAGCTTCACGCATGACTCCTGTTGTAGATGCTTGCCGCCAAGCAGGCCAGGCGACTACGAGCGCGACGTGGCAGAATGGTGTGGTCAAGTTCATCGACAAGTACGTCATTGGCTACATGGCCGTACAAAACACCTTGTTCGGGTTGGGAGCACCCAAGATGGCGCGGTCACCTAAGTTGACATGCATCGAGAGCGCCGAGAGGCTCATCGGCGAGGTACCCTGGGCGGGGTCAACAGATACTAAGGTCTGCTGAATGAGGGAACGTCGTATACGATAGGAATGATTTGCTCTTATACCTGTACTTTTAGTGATTCCTTTAGACTAGCGAGGCGTGCTTAGGCTAGATTCAATGATCAATCTCATATCTTCAGTAATAAACTCTCTAATCGTGACAGGCTTAGCTTTCCAGAGACAATACATTGGCTAAACTCGCCAGCAATAGTGACTCGGGGCATTTAATAATTCTCTCATATCTTACCTAGGTTAAGATTGAGATCTCGATTATCTGCCGGACCGCCGCTGTAAGTACCGTATCATTCAGATCCCCAACGACCCTCGCATCAAAGGTGAAGCTTCGGTAACGTCACGCTCATCGCTTCAATCAGCAATCGATCAGGGCCCAAGTCTAGTATTAGCTCAGCAGATGTGTTCGCTTACTTTCTCGAAGCGAAGAAGCAAATGTAAGAGAGAAAAACCAAGTAAATCAAAAGAAACAGCGTTAACGTTAAACAATATCGATGTCGCGCCCTAGGGCGCATGTTAATAATAGCCGATTTGGTTACCCTGCAGCAGATTGATAATCTGGGTCGGTTAGGGCACTAACTGAAAAACTCGAATTGCCACGTAAAGATGGCGTGATTTGTTAGAGCAACAGCGCGCTTCAATTGCCGCTGCCCCGCAGACGTCATCGACACGGGCTGACAAATGGGTGGGTCGTAACGAGCATGTCCTGACGATGACAAATGAGTGATGGTGGGATACATAAATGAGGCGGAAATTTTACGAGATTGGCCGAATTTATTCCTCAATAAATAAGATACAAGAACAGGCATTGCCCAATTCAAAGCCACTTATTGATTCCAGCACCTGTATGTCACGACTCCAACTTAGAGCACGATCTATTCTTCAACCACTCTTCAACCCCGCATATCGCCCTCAGCTTAGAGCATTTCACTCCACAACCACCAAGATGACAACCGGAGTCTTCAACTACATCGACCCAACATCGAGCGTCGATGCACAAGGAAACAGCATCAAGCCGTGGTCCAAAGTCGACGTTGACCAAACTTCTTTCAGTCGCAAGCTACAAGAGCGCGACGTCGTCGACATCCGTAGCGCGGCTAGTATCAAAGCTTTCGACGTCGACATCTCTGGTTTTGACATCTTCAAGTCTCCCGCCAAAGAGACTGAATTTACCGACGAAGCTGCTGTGCGAAATGGTTATTACGACGAGGTAGAAGCGTTGCTTCGCGAGAGGATTCCAGAGATCAAGAAGGTCGTCATCTTTGACCATACCATTCGCAGACGGGAGAAGTCGAGCCCACGTCAGCCAGTGCAGCAGGTCCATGTTGATCAAACACCCGGGGCGGCCGAGGCTCGAGTCAGGAGACATACCGATCCTTCTGAGACGGAGGAGTTGCTCAAGGGACGCTATCAGATCATCAACGTCTGGAGGCCCATCGGCCATCCCGCAAGCGACTTCCCTCTTGCTGTCATCGACTGGCGAAGCACCAAGCCAGAAGACATGATCAAAGTCGATCTTCTGTATCCCAAGCGTGATGACGGCGACGACGATGATCGAGGAAAGGAGGTTCTGGCTGACGAGTCAACACACCGTTCCACAGAGGGCTATGAAGTTAAGGGCGAGACATATTCCGTTGCGCCCAACGATGGGCATAAGTTCTATTACGCGAAGGATATGACACCAGAGGAGGTCATGCTCATCAAGTGCTTCGACTCAAAGAGCGAGGTCCATCCAGGTGGTCGCAAAGGACTGGCGGGTTATACGCCTCACACTGCGTTTGTTGATCCTAATACCCCGGCTGATGCCAAGGGACGACAGAGCATTGAGGTGAGATGCTTGGTATTCTACTAGATGGCCAGGGAAGCTTGAGATAATGTAAAGCTTGGTCGCTGAAATAGTTTAAAGTAAAGAAGCGTTTAACGAATTGATGAACAAGTTTACCCAAGCGATCATGGATCCCACTGCTCGAGACCGAGTGATTGTATGGAGGGAAGGTCTGATAATATTTGCATGTATTAACGAATCATCACCCAGGGTAGTTGAAAAGGGACGATGCATAAATGTGAAGTCCAGCCAAGTTCCATGCGGATGACCAGTCCAGTACCCATGTTCTCTGTTTAGTCTATGCTGATGTCATCCTCATCCGTAAACTCCTCCACCTTGTTATCTCGACGAACAAGAAGTCTGACAGACTTTTCTACCTTAAACTGACCACAATCAGGACAACTACAAGAGTCGGGGCAATGTGGGCCCATGGGATGATACTCGCTTCTCTCTATGGCTCTGCTCAAACTGCCAAGCTTTTCGATAAATTCCGTGACAGCACCCCGGGACCCATACTTCCCCGTGTCGGAACGAGTATCTTCCCAGCCAATCTCGACATACTCGGCGTCGCAGTCATGGTAGACCGTACTCAGATCTTGACCGGGCCTTGCGACCCATCGCACGCCCTTGTCGATAAGCCAGAGTATGTCGATGGAGTCGAACCCCATGTCATGGGCGGCCTTGATGAGCATGTTCGTTAGAAAGCCCCGAGGAGATCTCTCTTCTTGTAAATACCATATACTATGGCGGCTAGAGTTCCAATTGAGATTCCAACTAGGATCAAATTCGAGGGCCAGATTCTGCCCTAGGAGGAAATTCATGTTTCCGTCGTAACCAACAAACGGAAACCGCATGGCCATGCCGCTTAATTTACACGACAATGATGCCCAGGCGCTTTTGGAGATGCAAAAGATATCCCGCTCCGGATAAACGGTGAGGTGCAATTGTTTGTCGCCCTCACGAAGGGTAAGAACTCCAGGTGGCACGGCTTCTTCTCCACCAACCCAGTCCCCGTTCTGCTCACTCAAGTGGTTGGACACGTTACCGCATGTTTGCTGAATCCTGAACCAATCTTTGATATGTGAATGGCGAATTATGGCCTCTCTTGACTCTCTACAGGCCCTCCAGAGGCCACCGTCCCATAAGTAGGCAGATCTACTACTCCGACTGATGGAGCCTTGCTTCTCCAAAGGAATTGCCCAGTCACAGCACGAGAGAATCACCCGGCCACGGTTGCTATGCTTATCCACTTCCACGTCCATGTAATGTAGGCCCCGGTGATGCTTCGAAGACGGGAGACATGCGGCCTCCCAAATTTGCAGCCGCAGCTCGTAAGGCAGCCTCGAAAAAGGGTGAAAAACAGGCGAAGCCATCTTCTGGTTCGAAGTATCTGATTATACCCTGTGTATGTGGTTTGGAGGATAAGACGGCAAGCTCAAGTGATGATAAAAAAGACTTGGATGATGGTAAGAATAGAGGTGCGATGGGAGAAAAAGTTCAAAAGGATAAAAGAATTGGGGAACAAGAAGGCATAAGGCTCCCTTTTGTAGCAGTAGATGAGAAAATGTGTAGGTTTGACATCTTGTTAGAGTTCTATAGGTCCGCAGTAGACTCAATGCCCATGCTTCGGACAGTGACTCAACCTGGAAAGTTTATGCAAGAGTTTAACCTTAAAAAGCAAGTATAGGTAGCCGTGAATTTGAACGAAAAGATGGATATAAAAAAGCCCTCACTAGACATACAAGAGACAACCAGCTTCTTCTTATTCGTGAGGCTTTCTCTGTGCGATATGTCGGTGTTCGAATATCCGGTTCAAGAAGGCAACGATGGACCAGTCAGGCAGTGGAGATTGAAAGAACAATGAAGAGCTTTAGCCCCAGACATGGAGAAATTGTAAGTCAATAGTGGAAAACTTCAAGACGACTGGCTATACCCATAAATGCTAAAAAGAATTACCTTTAAACATGTAATGAGCAGGCGATGAGTGAGGGGTTGTAAGTCTAAAGAAAACATGTTTGCCTAAAATCTGGGAGTGGATATCCTACACAAGATCGATTGAATGGTACTAGAAAGACTTGCAAGTATGCTACTATGTGGAAGAGTGCCATGCTAATGCGTGGGAGGCGTAAGGCATCTCCTGGCGTTATCACGTAAAACCGAGTTTGGTGAGTAGACCTCAACACCAGTCTTGGATATGCCTCTCTATACCCATTCCGAAACTTCACAAGCCCGTTTGCCACTCTGTGGCGGTTACTTGAGATAGCGTGCAACTGCTGCTGAAGTAGCTGAAAGAAGCCTTTGACGAATTCATGAACAAGCTATTTAATCCAATTCGTATCTTGATGGGCGCGTGCGAGGATTTCATGCCCAGAATGAAGATTCACGGGTACTGCGCACAGGTCATTTTGTAAGTTCAAAGTAGCTGTATACAGAACATGAAAGTGATTTTCATCGATGGAACTCACGAGTGATGAGTTAGGAAGCATTGCTCACGCCAAGTTCATGTTGATAGCCGGGGAAACGCACTAGGTCGAAGTCAAGCCGTGCAATCAAATACTGCATGTTTTTGGTCTACCTAGTCTGCACTGGTATCGTCCAAATTTATGGACTCAGTCACCTCGTTACATCGGCGAACAAGAAGTCTAACACACTTGGCGACCTCGAGTGGCACGCGACCAACCACGGCAGTGGTCCAATGACTGTCTTCTGTACGACCGAAATCGTGAAGTTCCTCATCAGCCCAAGTGCCCAGATTCTTTATAAACTCTGTAACCTCGCTATAACATCCTCCCTGAGTAGACTCGCATCGTGTATCATACCAACCAACTTGCACGTACTCGTCGTCGCAATCGTGATATACAGTCATGAGGTCTTGTTGGGCCCTTCTCACCCAGCGTGCGCTCTTGTCGATAATCCAGAAATTCGATTCTAAACGCGAATCATAATTCCAAGAAATATCCAAGAGTATTTTCGCTAGGAGACCCCGAGAAGATGCTTCTTCGCCCAAATAGAATATGTTCTTCGGAAAAGGAGAGTTCCAACTAGAGTCGAATTCGAGGGCGATATTTTGCACGAAAAGGGTACTCCTCGAGTCGCCAGAACCAAGAAACGGAGCAAATATCATCATGTATGGGGGCAATGTACCTTTAGGATTCCATTCGATCCTCTTGATACAGAACATGTCTCGAGCTGGATAAACCATTAGAGCGCATTTCTCCTCGCAGTTTTGCACGAGTTTGCCGGGAGGCACAGCTTCTTCTCCGCCAGCCCACTCAGCCTTGCACACCATAAAGCGCGTATCTTTGCGATCAGAGTTTGCTTGAACCCTTAGCCAATCGTCTATGTGTGAGTGCTGTTTGATGACTTCTCTCGACTCTTTGCAGGTGTTCCAGAGACCTCCATCCCACATATAGGCAGACCTGTCGGCTTGGCCGCCGAAACCTTGTTCCTGTAGAGGGATCACCCAGTTTTGGAGGTTGGGTTCCTCATAACGCCAGTGCTTAACATCGATGTAGTGCAGGCCACAACAATGCCGCGAGGATGGGAAGCATGCCGCCTCCCAAATCTGTAGCCGAAGCTCGCAGGGAAGTCTTGAAAATGGGTGGAAAGTAGGGGAAGCCATTGTGTAGATTGAATGTTGTGTAAAGAATTAAATTCTTTCTGATCAAGGCCTTAGTGGAAGACTTTGAGAAGATAAAGCCTAATGATGGATAAATGGTTCTGGATGATGGTAAGAAAAAAGGTGGCACGATGGAGAAGAAAATGCAAGAAAGAGACATCAGGCCTCTTCTTATACTACAATAAATTGATAATAAGTTTTGACCCAAGCTTTGACTCTACTCTCGCATGTATTGTGGCAAAATGTTGATGCAATCAATGTAGTAAACCAAACCTGCAAACTTTATGCAACAGCTTGATCTGCCGAAGCTCGAAACTTTGACAAATGGCAATACACAACCAGGAGAAAGATACGCTCGGTATGATCCTCACACATAAGAACATAGACTTCAAATCAGGAGGCTGATATGAGAAACGTTCGTCGTGCTGCATCCTGATGATCAATTGTGCGAGCCTAGCGGTGGGTTAACAAGACAATCCCGGGCTACAACGTCAACATCTCCCTTGCGGCGTGGCACCGCAATAACCCATGCTGATTAAATTATGATTAACTTACCTCAGGTATAATTAAACTTATGTAAATATTTTATGAGCTGAGCAAAAACATTGCATAGATTACGTTAAACTTCATCATAAACTAATACAGTACTAATACAGCATGATCTTGAGTCTTCTCAAACCACCTTAATCACCCCCCTGGGCGCATGTGCGGTTGATTGTCCAATTACTCCTGCAATTTATTGAATAGAGTGCCAATGCAGCTAATATCACGCCCTATAATTTGGGAGATGCCGATGAAGAGGCGACCGATCCTGACATAGTAGACGCTATGTTTACGTTCAAAGACAAGGCAGCATTCTGGCTTCAACATCATGATGACTTGATGGCAGGGGACCGAGTAGGCAGGGGTATGCATGGCGATATTTTCGACCTCTACCACTAAATCCCTAAGCCTATCAGCTAACTGGCCCCTTTTCGAAGGGACTTAATGTAGTCACCATTGTATTAATTTCTATGTTTTTTACGGAAGGCTACGTTATCATATATAGCATAAGCTTTATATTAAAGTCTATTTAAGCCTTTTCCTTAAAGCTAAATTTACTCTTTTCTTCTAAGTTACTTATTTATTTTTATATGCCTATAGGCATATAATAACTT